>JAGGCT020001213.1:0-50000 GCA_017654935.2 Phymorhynchus buccinoides
GTGTTGTGTCCCCTGAGGGGATAACGGGGAATCTTCCGTTACAAATAGTCCCCCCACTATCTGGAAGCTCTGTGCTAGCAATGTCTTCTAATCTGCCCCTTTTTGACTCTTTCCCTTATTATCATCCACTATGTTTCTGCCTTGTTGGCCCATTTTCCAGCCTTTTTTTTATCTTCTAAATTCTTTTCTCCTTTGAGCTTCGCTGAAATTGGAATGTGTTGACTGATTGCAGCGGTAGATTTCAGTAAGCATTTGTACCTCACCCTTTATGGCCATATGGCCTAACAACACAGAAGAAGAAGAAAAAGGATGGTGTTGAATTACTGAAGTTGACATGTCTCATTAATTATGTTCAGTGGATGTAGGCTTTTTGCGACACTTGTCTATTATTTGAATATTCTCAGTCACAAAAGTTGACATTTATAAATGAATTGGACTGATTTTTGATTTTTTTAAATATATTTGCGATAATGTGAGTGTCCATGAGTGTCTATAGTGTGTATGTGAAGAAAGAGAGGGGGGGGAGGGAGGGGGAGTTTTACTTAAAAAAAATTTTTTGTTAACATTTATTTCCCTCTCTCATCCCTCCGCTCCACAATTCCTTCATTCTCCCACACACTCATCCATCAACATGCATTTTTCAATGTTAAGCATATTAATTTATATTATATGTATAATAAATGTATGAATCAGTCAAACAATAAATTCCATTTACAATCTAAAATGTTTCTTTGTGCTTTTGAGTTGAAACTGAAAGTGCATGAGTGGGTGAGTTTGTAATAGTGTTGAAATGAGAGGGTTGTAAATTGTGTATAACAATAACTTAGTGATTACCAAGAGGTTTGGTTTTTTCCATCTGTAAGCAAACATGAAAATTTAACATAACATTACTACAGATTTTCATAGAAAACACATACATTCAATAGAGTTTTACTTTAAATTGTATTATTATTTGTTATGCTTCTTTTTAACAATTTTGTATTAATTGTAATGTTTTCTTTTTTCTTGATATTTGTTTTGTTATCAAAATAATTGTAAAGCGCTCTGAGGATGATTTTTTCATCGAAGAACGCTATATAAGCTTTATTTTTTTTCTTTTTTTTCTTTCCTTATTTAGGATGAATTTTGGCGACCGATGAATCTTCAGTCGAAGGATGAGTGTGACAAGTTCGTCTCTGAAATGAAATCTCTGGGTCTGGACATCAAGCCCTATGTGTTTGGTGAGTCCAGTATCAGTGCATGTGTTTTAATGTGTGTAATGTGTGCTGTCCAGCTCTCCCTAGAGTGTCTGGTCTGCATTGGTTGATCCAGGTTTATTGTGTGTATGCTGATATCTATAATGTGTGCTGTCCAGCTCTCCCTAGAGTGTCTTTGGTCTGCATTGGTTGATCCAGGTTTATTGTGTGTATGCTGATATGTATAATGTGTGCTGTCCAGCTCTCCCTAGAGTGTCTTTGGTCTGCATTGGCTAATCCAGGTTTATTGTGTGTATGCTGATATCTATAATGTGTGCTGTCCAGCTCTCCCTAGAGTGTCTTTGGTCTGCATTGGCTAATCCAGGTTTAGTGTGTGTATGCTGATATCTATAATGTGTGCTGTCCAGCTCTCCCTAGAGTGTCTTTGGTCTGCATTGGTTGACTCATTCGCATCGCAACGATTTTGAATGATTAAAAGAATTCACAAATCATTCCAGCCATACACACAAACAAAACATACATAAACAAAAGGAGAAATGAAAGAAGATTACAGGTTTTTACTAAGACATAGGGAAGTGGTAGATCAGACTTATTTATTTGTAGACTTTCTATAGAAAAACTCCACCGATTGGTTTCCCCACAACAAACCACTACAAAAGCAAAGTCAGAGGCAAAATTGTGGTCTAAGGGAGCGAAGCGAGTTTAGAAGTGACGAAGGTATGGTGTGCACACAGATTTACTTCCCTTGAAGCAAATGCATCAAATTGACAGCTATCTATTGATTATGGATATATATGGCTGGAACGACTTGAATGAGTTAATCCAGGTTTAGTGTGTGTATGCTGATATCTGTAATGTGTGCTGTCCAGCTCTCCCTAGAGTTTCTTTGGTTTGTTTCTTTGCAATATACATGTTCACTCGTCACAGTTGACTAGCTGACATTGAGGGGCTGGCTCTCGTGTCCAATGTCGGTCGTACGACTATTCGACTGTGACGCCATCTGTGAGGCACGATTCTCAGGAAATCCTACTGCCTAAACGAATTGACGAAATCCTGCTATTTGCGTTCATTATATTCATGTAGACAGCAATACACCAAAGCGATCAATATGTCTTAGTCAGAAATACAGATAATTCTTCAGATTCCTGTAATGGGGACTACAAATATAGTGAACAAAACTGATTAGGATTTCATCAGGTTCACCCTCTTGTGCCTGACACTCTGTGCTCTCAGTCACTTCTGAAATCCTAGCCCAAGGGACGTCACTCCGTACAAAAGGGGGGGTAGCGTCAAAAAAATAATAAAATAAAATATACCCTAGCAGATTGTTTTTGGAATGTATCTGTCTGATTTGCAAAATGAATTTTAAGATGTTATGGGGATGCATGGCTCCACAAAAAAAAAATCAAAATGCCAAAGTGTAGTCGCAAACTGCATTCACTAGTCATTCACTGCCTACTTTTTGCAGACTGGTGAAGCCTAAGACGACTGAAATGGAAATGTAGATAAAAAAAATAATTCACTTACCATTTCACTTCACGATTCAATTCCTTCCTATCTTTCACAAAAAAAGGAATTTTCATTGCTGTCATCACTCAGTAGATGCAATAACAATTCATCATCCATGATGTAAAAGTTGGGAAAATGCCGATGTCAGTAACATGGCTTCAAAAATTTGCATCGATCGAACAAAAACAAGCTTGTTGCCGAAATAGGTCAGAGTACACTCCTTACTCATCACTTCACGATCTCATAAGTCCCATCTTTCACAAAGATACGACTATTCATCGCTTTCCTCAGTCAATGGACGCCATAACTGTTTGTCATCCATATTGGAAAAATCGCGAAAATGCCGAAGTCGGTCACTAATTTAAAAAAATTCATATCTTCCAAACCAATCGGCCTAGAAGCCATTGCAAGCAACAGGGCGGAAGTGTAACCTATTGCGAAAGCGAGGCTGAAGCTTCCACGTGACTGCCATGTGATAGAAACAAAATGGAAGCGCCCAAACCGGCCTCGTGGAATCTGTACGTTCCCAAACGTTCTCGGCATTTACAATCCGATTTTTTTCTGAACATTCCTGAACGTTCACCGCATAAGAGAGTTAAGGCTGCGTACAGATATACACAGAAGTTATGCACAGAAACCCTGTGAATAAGTAAACGAAAGAAAGAAAAGACAGTGCATACATTTCCGCACAGAAAGTCATGCGCTGATTTTTTCTCATTTCTTTTACTTATTTACGGGGTTCCCACACAGAACTTCAGCATAATATACCTTTGCACAGCCTGAGGCTTTAGTGTTTCATCAGAATCATGTCTTACAAATGTCTCATTTGGATTGCAGTTGGACCTGTGAGTCTGCCCCCTTTGCAGCCTTAATGTGGTAATACAGTGGAACCTCCCTTATAAGACCTTCAAAACTCATCCAAAATGAGGTCTTATAAGGGAGGGGTCTTACAAGGGAGGTAATTTTAATACTTACAAAGAGGGGCAATGTCTCAGAGAAGTAGGTCTTATATGGGAGGGAGTCTTATAATGGGAGGTCTTATAAGGGAGGTTCCACTGTATCTGATCTTTTCTTTGTCCTTTTCCTCCCATGCAGACGACTGTTTCGTATCGCTGACCTCCACCACGGTTCAGTTCATCAAGTCCAGCCTGACGCTGACTGAGGACCTGCTGAAGCTGTTCACCCTGGAGTTGGAGCAGCTGGCGGCCTCCGCTCTGCACACCGTCCTCACCGCACAGCTCACCCAGTTCACCTCCGCCCTGAAGGCCGACAACTTCCAGGCAGAGGTGAGAGCTTGTCTGTGTGCTGAGACTCAAAGTTGCCCACACGAATGAATGTCTGTGTGGGACAGAACCCATGACCCCCAAACCACATTCTTCAACACGGTCCAACCCACGATGCTCTACGGCGCCAGACCTGGCCAGGGGGAGTGGAGCTACAGGTGCAGCTCTGGACCCCTGACCCCTAACACATTCTTCAACACGGTCCAACCCACGATGCTCTACGATGCGACCTGGCCAGGGGGAGTGGAGCTACAGGTGCAGCTCTGGGGCAGCTGCACTGACCTGGAGAACACTGCCAACTTCGTCCTGGTTTGAAATTCTGACATTTTTGCCGACTGGATCGACTGCAGAAGACGTTTAGTGTGTTGGAGTATCATGCAGAGATGCCTACCTACAGAGATGTCCGTATTTGTCCCAGAAAACTAGAACATTGGTCGCAATGTTCCGGAAATATGATTTGCAACCACCTGTTCTGGTTATCGGAAATCATTGATTAGAGGAATTTGAAACTGGAAATTGTGGATTGTAACGATTTGAATGGCCGACGTCACTTGTCGTTTGTGCAGTATGTTTGAAAATGGTGGCACAGCGTGAACAAAGATTCTATTTTGGCTGTTTAATGCGATTTTGTTCTGCTCTGAAAGAAGGAAATAACTGCGAAACAACCCCAAACATGCAAAAGGGTCATTCAGCATGCTTCGGAAGAATGCAGATCGACTTCTTATATTTTATGAACATAGCAAGAGGAACTACATCACCGATACATACTAGTAAGCTACATTTTCTTGCCGTGTTCTGGAACATCGTGGTAAATTCCAGATTTTGAAAGTTTTTGTTCCTGAGAATGGAAAATAGGCATCTCTGGATATGAGAGATAGAAAGATCTTGATTGAAAACAATGTCATCATTTGCGTCAGATAAGTTTCAATCTGAGGAAGTCTTAAGATCTGTCACTTGTTATGAACAATATTTAATTGGTTTCCTTTTCAATTGTGGTGTGTGTTGTGTGTATGTTGTGTGTGTCTGTGTGTGTGTGTTGTGTCTCTGTGTGTGTGTGTGTGTGTGTGTTCCAGAGAAGCACCATCATGAAGAACGTCCAGTTTGTCGGGGAGAAGCTGATTGGTCGAATCTTCAGCCTGTATCAACAGAACAACGTGACAGTGCCGCAACGACTGCAGACACTGCAGATGAGCTTCAGACAGATCAAGTGAAACGTCAAGAAAATTGATCTTCAACACCAATGATAATGAAGATAGCCAGTGAAGAACAGTCTTCGTCCTGGGGATGAGAATGTATAGTGTCAATGCCACTCTGGCGTTTCTCACCATCACTGCCAGATAGCAGAGGGGGTAGCTGCTATTCCGGCAGGCTGGGCTAGAATTTGTTTTTCGTGTGGAGATGTTTTGCCCATGGTACATCCCCACTCTTTTGGGCAGAGGGATTTGAGAACAGCTGGTGTTGAGGAAGGTCCCCTAAAGCCAACCAATCCCCTTGGCTGCAGCACTAGAGCCAGTGCAAACGCCCCCTAGTTTGAGAGTGATAGTCTTCCACAAAAGACTACTGTATGGCAGAGGATCAGTTTGTTTGTGGTGACAGGGGTTTTGCCTTTGTGGTGACAGGGGTTTTGCCTTTGTTTGTGGTGACAGGGGTTTTGCCTTTGTTTGTGGTGGCAGGGGTTTTGCCTTTGTTTGTGGTGGCAGGGGTTTTGCCTTTGGTTCTGAACGGAGTCTTCACTGTCAGATAGCATTTTAAAGTAAATCTGTGGAACCTTGAAAAATCATCCAAAAGAAAGTTTTACGTGGGAGGGAGTTGTAATAGGGAGGTAATTTTAATACTTACAAAGAAAGGCCATGTCTCCGAGAAGTAGGTCTTAAGTGGGAGGGAGTCTTATAAGGGAGGTTCCACTGTAATTTATGATTGAGCTGTGCCTTTTTGGTCATGTTTGGAACTGATTTCAGTGTCCATCAACTTTGTGTGAGCCCTGATTGCCATAATTACCACGGCTTTCAGAGGATTAGACCTTGGACGATTCTTATTAGGTACTAGGTATTAGGTACTTTATAGCCACAGAGGTGTCTCTGTGAAATTCGGGTTGCTCCCATCTGGAGAGCGCGTCGCAGCCAGAGTTGCGCCACCCAATTTTAAAGGTAAAGATGTGCCACCCCCCCTGCATTTCTCGCTTAATTCAATTTTTGCGTTTTTGCCTTTCTTACCAAACATAAAGCTGTATTTTAGGAACATTTTCACGTAATTATCTTTTTGGAATACTAACCCTAACCCTAAACCTACTCCCCCCTATGTAGTGCAGTACACCGCCACATTTTTCACAGTCGTGGTTCATTGCGTTTCCTGTCTTATAAAAGGGGGGGGGGGGGGGGGGGGGGGGTAAGGGTTAGGTTTAGGGTCAGGGTTAGGGTTAGTATTCCAAAAAGATAATTACGTGAAAATGTTCCTAAAATACAGCTTTATGTTTGGTAAGAAAGGCAAAAACAGACAAATGGAATTAACAGACAAATGGAATTAACCGAAAAATGTAGGGGGGGTGGGACATCTTGACCTTTACCGACAACTTTTTCGTTGCCACTGGGTTTAATGTGTGCTAAGTGCATGGGCACACAGGTCCTCGAATTATCGTCTCATCCGAAAGACTCCACATTCAGACCGTAAGGCCTAGTGCAAAGTGAGAGGAAAAATCCCCTGTACCCAGGTTCGAACTCGGGTTTACTTGACACGAGGCGAACGCGCTACCACTGTGCCACTCTACACTGCGTATTAGGGTGATGGAGAAGAAGGGTGAACTTTGATTTATGTGGGCATAATAGGAGTCGCAGTACTGAATTAATATTTGCTTGGAGTGTGTGTGAAATTGTGTACTTCGCTTAGTATGCTAAGCAGTTTTGTAGGCAAATTTGAGTCACAGAAGTGAATGATATAATGTACCTGTGTGTGAGACTGTACGGGTCGTAATATGCAAAATAGTTGTGTGTTTGCGTTTGAGCGTGTAAGTGCATATGTGTGTGCTCGTGTGTTTGCAATACTAGCGATTGTAAGAACGTGCTTATTTGTTAGAGTCAGTGTACTTGCCACGTGCACCGTTTTGCTTGTAGCAAAGGCCGTGTACACACATAAGCAGATATTCCATGCGGAAACCCTTGCGCAATCCATAAATAAGTGAAACAAAGAAGGGAACAGATTTCAGCACGTGTCCGAATTTCCTCTATATGCGTAAACTTGTATCCTTCTTTCTTCCACTTACTTAGGATTTTCTGTACGGAACTTACACGTCTAATGTGAACCTGGCCTTATGTTTTTGTTAGCATGGTTATGGCAGAGCTTTATGTGTTTACGTGTGTTCATTGATATCTGTACATAATTTCTGTATAATAATGTTTGTTCCCATTTCAATGTTTGATGTTTGTAGAATGTGTCCAGATTTTTTTAAGTTCAGTATCCAGTCACATTATTCCAGTAAAAATGCCCTTCGATTATTGTTTGTGTAAACAAAAACCCTCAAGTGAATTGATGATTATTTTAATTGTCAGTCCAAACAGTAGTAAATCATACACAAATGTACGTTCAGATGTACCATTTTGCATGTTTTATCTCTGCTTGCAAACAGACTGTGATTAAGCATTTGTGTACCTGATCCTGTCCTTTCATCTTGTTTGATTTTAAAATATCTAACGACATCTGTTATAATCATTTTGGCAAATGTTAAGATCAGCTCCCTCCGCTGTTCCAGGGTGAAGTTGGCCAATCAGCTTAACGGAAAAGGTAAATCGGAGGGAGCTGATTGGCCAACTTCACCCTGGAACAGCGGAGGGAGCTGATCTTAACATTAGCCATCTTTTTTTCAATTGAAACTTTAGACATTGTAGTTTTAGCGATTCGACTGCCTGGCACACAAAGGGAAAAAACTGTATTGTCTTAGAGTCAAAAGTTATTCCCCTTTGTGCAATGAATTCTTGCTCCTTGTGTTTTTGTTTTGTTTTTAAAAAATCTGCATAGCAAAGAAGTTAAACAGGTTTTCAAAAGATGTTATTTTTTTTACATAACTCTTGATTGGTCAGACAATCAGGATTTGAGTTTGAAATGCTAATTATAATAGTAACAACAATGAAATGATGAAAGCACCCTTCTAAGTTCTAATAAAATATGAACAGATCAAATGTTGAAAACTCTGGGCATGTGCTGCATTGGGATGATTAAAGAGAGAAAGAGATAGTTTAGATATTTTTCATGGATCTTTCACACACATAAACATTCACAAATTGTCATTACTAAAGCTTTTTATTTCACCCATGCTTTTCATAGATACATAATTACATCAGAAACAATATTTTCTCACATTTGGAATCATGAACACAACCCCTTTGCAGCACCAAGACAAATAATTATTGTCAAGTAAAATGCCATAAAAAAAACTACTGTTATATTTAAATAATCAGTTACTATCCCATGTACACCCAAACTAAAGACTGAAAATGACCGTATTCTACGGACTATAAGGCAATACTTTTGCGCCCATGCGCCTTATAATATTATCAAAATAGTAAAACAAAAGTGTAGCAACAAAATCTGAATGATATGTACAATGTGGGGGGGGGGGGGGGGGGCTTATAATAAGGTGCGCTGTATAGTCAGGAACATGCGGTTTTCAAAAACGGGCCCAAATAACCCATTGATGAGACAACAAAGGCAACATCATGAACTGACAAGCTGGACAGAACAATTTCAACAAAGGCAACATTATGAACTGACAAGCTGGACAGAACAAAGGCAACATTATGAACTGACAAGCTGGACAGAACAAAGGCAACATTATGAACTGACAAGCTGGACAGAACAAACTACAAAGGCAACATTATGAACTGACAAGCTGGACAGAACAAAGGCAACATCATGAACTGACAAGCAGAAGCTTTAGCTTTGACACAGAGATGAGAGATTGTAGCTTAAAACTATGAGACAAATCAAAGAAAGAAAAATCGAGGCAAACGCAAAGCCTTCAAGGCACCCTCACGTTGTGTCTCTGGAGATAGATCTAAATGCCTGATTGTTTACCTTCAAATAAGCTCCATACCAAAATGTTGCTCATTTAATTTATTGCCTGAAAGCTTACATAAATACATATTCCGAAATACAAATTCATATGTGAGGCAATGTCAAAAGGTGCCATGCCCCACCCCTACCTCACAAAATTGTCCATAACTTAATTTCATGATGCTTATGATCTCAGTGATTAGTCTGTCTGTGTTGTAGAAACATTAAAAATGTTTATTAAACAGTAAAAGCTATTGAAAACATCAAATTAAAAAAACTATTAGCGAAAATACCGGCATTAGATGGCCGAAATCGGCTTGCATTTTGACTGTGGTGAGCAGTGCACCACTTGGAGGGCTTGTGGTTCCAAATAGATGCAAATAGCAAACCCATTTTCAGTTGTATTATGTTCTTCTGTAATCTTTGCAACTATAATAATGTTCAAAATAAAATGTTCATGTGTATCTTTACGGTAATATGACCTCAAAGTCGGTATGTTACTTGCTACAATTGTCGTCACATTGAGAGCTAGCAGATAACTGTTTACCTTGACTAACAAAAATATGGAACAAGTCTAAAACGAAGGTTATAGATCCATTGGAAGTTGCTCTTTTTAACACCTATTAGTACAATAGTTTTTTTGTGGTAATAGTTAGCAAAATTACATCATTTACGGATTGTCGTCACGACGTCACAAGTAACACTTATGAGCTTTCAATGCTTATTACAATTAAAAAAATTCAGTCAACAAGAACGGAACCCCCAGTTTCTGTAAACCTTTGACTCAGTGTGCAATGCTCAATAGCTTTTCCACTCTTTTCAACATCGAAAGAGCGAAGAGAAGGCTCATAAATTTTTGTTGTCACGGAGGAATTTATGTCACAAGTAACATAATCTTGTAGCAAGTAACACACAAACCATAGTTCATTTTTATATCAATTCGATTGAAGCAATAATTTGGATGGAAATATTGACAGCTTAGCACAAAACTTCTTTATTTTGATCTACTCTTCTGCTAGTGGGTGCCAAAATTATGTTGTAGGGTAAGAGACCCCCTGTGACGGGAGATCTTGTGTTGTCACATGTCACAAGTAACTCATGAGTTACGATTTTAAGTTGAAATTAGGCACATTACAAGTTTACTTCACAACACTTTGGCTGTTTCAGTAATACTGAAGCAATATTTCTTGAAAAAGTACTTTCTTTTCTGTTGGTTTATGAGACTTAATGACTTCAATCACATGTTACTTGCTACCTGTGACAACACTTCAATTTGTCGTCACATGGATTTGTGTAGCAAGTAACATAAATAAAGTTCTACTCTTATTCATTTGGCTTGAATTTTTTTTTATCATTACTTTACAATATACACATGGAATGTTTCTTTGAAGAAATAAACATTTGTTTGCTGTTTCTGAGATTTTCTTTTATGGTAGGCAATTGTGTGCGAGTGAGGCAACGACGTATGTGTAGGTGATGATACAAAATTAAGCATAACACATGTGTTATTACTAAAGTGTCAAAAACAATTATACCAGATTATTCTAGCAATGTGACTTTATTTATTTCTGCTTTATGAAGATGATCTTTGCTTTACTCTTCACACAGCATAGTACTTTATGTTGTCACGTGTCACAAGTAACATGCCTCCTGAAGCCAATTTAAAATTGTGATAAATCATAATCTAAGCTAATTTATCCATAAATTCTCACAAAGTCATTTTATTGGAGTTGAAAAGAAACAGAAAAGGTCAAAAGAATGGCTGACAATGACATTTTATTTTTCACTTGCTTGGAAAGCACCTTTTGACATTGCCTCATGTACAATCTCGGGCCACATGTCTGTGTCGTTTTAGGTTGGACAGCATAACTGTACAAAATCATGAGTGGACTTTACAAAATCACAGAAAATCAGTTCATTGCTTGATTGCTTTAGCATTTGGGGTGGTGATAGCCCCCTCACTGTTTTCTTTTCAACAGAAGTCAGCCGTTTTTGATCAAATTTAGATCTGGACTTTATGTCAGTCACAGGGATGTCGTGATTGTTTTCCTTCCCTTTAATCTCGTGACTGCAAACGCTTCATCAAGTGGGCTAGTGTCATTTTTGATTATTGAATCTGGACCAAGTCTGTGGGGATATAGAGCAGAAAGATTCAGGTTTTTATCCAGCATGCAGATACACAGCCCATTGCTCATATCTTAATCCACAAACACAATCGGATCTATTAATGGGCTAGAAAACAGCTTACCAGGGCTTCAAAGTTACCACTTGGCTAGAATATGGCTTGAGGTGTGCAGTAAGACTTCTTTATCGGCTCTTCTCCTGACACACACATGCTGAATTTTGTCAACTTTTATCTTGGTTTCATCAGTAAAGGTTACTTGGTCCCATCCCCCTTCCACACTTTACCACTTCTCCTTGACATATATTATATATACTAGCCGTTTATTTCCGTTGATCTCCTTCATAACCATGTTCTTTCAAACTCATCACTTTTGGAACCATTGCTATTTGGGAATTTTCCCAACACTTGACTAGAAACATTGTCTTGTCTTGCCTTGCAATTGCTGAAAATGTAGGTTATATATGTCACAGGCCCTCTAGAATGTTTGTGTACAAGTTTGAAAATTGAACTTTTGATTTCTATGGTAGAAGTTTCCTTGTGCTAATGCAGGGCATGCATTCACCTCCATCATGTGTTGAAGAACAAAAAATCGAATTGAACACTGTTGTGTGGCCTATATTCCATTCTGTGGCTATATTAAATACTTTCACTGCATTTCTATGTAGTTGATACAATCATTCTTTTGAGTCTACTGAAAAATGACAGTCTCTGTGACTCGCGTTATTTCCAGTGCCCTGGAAGAAAATCTACCGAATGACAGTGTTTAAGAAATTACGTCATGAAAGTGGACTGATATGACGTCATTATTGAAGCTCCAACTGATATTAACAGGCCCAACTCTTTTAACAATCTTGTCAGAAAGTTAGGACTTGATCACAAGAGAAGCAGGCATAACCGGAAACGACACAAATATGTGGACTGGGACTGTACGTCCCTAGCTGGTGCATTTGTACCATAATATTCAACTGCTTTGTACTGTTGGGATGATCCCTTGTGTCTTTAAGCCAGGCATACAGCAAACAAACAACTACACGACAAGTGCAATTGCCAGGCAATTACAACAAAAACAACAACATATGTATGCCATGTTATTGAAAATAGTGTAAATCACCAGAAAGCTCCTGCTCCTCACAATTCTTCCGGATCCTCCTTTTCGTCAGACGAGAACAGTCGGGATACTCCGTACAACAAGGCGGCCGTCAACCCAATAGCTCCAACGACGGCCACACCCATCAGGACATCGTCCACCTGCTCGCTCCTGCTCAGTCCGTAGCGACACCAGGAGGCGAAGTGCTCGCAGTTCTCAAACAGAATGTTGTACCTGATGGGCCCGATCTTCCTCAAAGCGTTTTCCACGATGTCTCTTTTGGGAAAGGGTCTGCAAAAGAAAAAAGATTATTAATGCCTAAATATAATCAGATACAGTGGAGTACACATAAAGACACACTGACCCACCACGATTAAGTCCCTTGTTTTCTTCTGGGTAGCTGTGACCCACATTCAAATCCCCCCAAGTTCAAATTGAGGCTGCTCTTTAAAATGATGCGGGCACGTGTGTGGGAGTCAAAGCTGGTCAAAACAAGATTTCTTACCAGCTATAAGAGGGAAAACACGTGAAACCCGTGACTTTGACACCTGATCTGGTGGGTCTTTAGCACCAAACCGGATAACATGAAATGTTGATTAATGCACAAAAATGTGAACGGACGAACCTTCTCTTTGTTATTACTTTATGCTTAGCACGAATAATGTTAACGCACACACAAAAATGTCCCTTGAATTTTGTGTTGAGTACTCCACTGTCATCTTCTGGGTTGTACGCGGCATTGCTTCCATGGTGCTCATTCTGAGTCCCAACTCACAGCCACATCCTGGTTTGTCAGGTCCCAGAATACAACATCAGCAGTTCAAGGGGAGCAAATCTATGTTAGGCCATCAGAAGGCAACCAACCGAGGAGACACTGCACTGCTGCTGAGTCACTTCAATGGAGTTGAGTGGAGCCTGTTCTGAGCTAACATATGCTGGACACCATCTACCAAGACCCCTACTAATAACAACAGATTAATCATGGAGCCAGTGTGAGTGAGGCCCTCCCCTGAGGTCACCACATCCATCCATCAACAGCTCCCCAGAACATGCTGATCCCCATGACTGACCCTGAGGTCACCACATCCATCCATCAACAGCTCCCCAGAACATGCTGATCCCCATGACTGACCCTGAGGTCACCACATCCAACCATCAACAGCTCCCCAGAACATGCTGATCCCCATTACTTTGACCCTGAGGTCACCACATCCATCAACAGCTCCCCAGAACATGCTGATCCCCATGACTGACCCTGAGGTCACCACATCCATCCATCAACAGCTCCCCAGAACATGCTGATCCCCATGACTGACCCTGAGGTCACCACATCCAACCATCAACAGCTCCCCAGAACATGCTGATCCCCATGACTGACCCTGAGGTCACCACATCCATCCATCAACAGCTCCCCAGAACATGCTGATCCCCATGACTGACCCTGAGGTCACCACATCCATCCATCAACAGCTCCCCAGAACATGCTGATCCCCATGACTGACCCTGAGGTCACCACATCCATCCATCAACAGCTCCCCAGAACATGATGATCCCCATGACTGACCCTGAGGTCACCACATCCATCCATCAACAGCTCCCCAGAACATGCTGATCCCCATGACTGAACCTGAGGTCACCACATCCATCCATCAACAGCTCCCCAGAACATGCTGATCCCCATGACTGACCCTGAGGTCACCACATCCATCCATCGGCTGATCCCCATGACTGACCCTGAGGTCACCACATCCATCCATCGACAGCTCCCCAGAACATGCTGATCCCCATGACTGACCCTGGGGTCACCACATCCAACCATCGACAGCTCCCCAGAACATGCTGATCCCCATGACTTTGACCCTGAGGTCACCACGTCCATCCATCGACAGCTCCCCAGAACATGCTGATCCCCATGACTGACCCTGAGGTCACCACGTCCATCCATCGACAGCTCCCCACAACATGCTGATCCCCATGACTGACCCTGAGGTCACCACATCCATGCATCGGCTGATCCCCATGACTGACCCTGAGGTCACCACATCCATCCATCGACAGCTCCCCAGAACATGCTGATCCCCATGACTGACCCTGAGGTCACCACGTCCATCCATCGACAGCTCCCCACAACATGCTGATCCCCATGACTGACCCTGAGGTCACCACATCCATGCATCGGCTGATCCCCATGACTGACCCTGAGGTCACCACATCCATCCATCGACAGCTCCCCAGAACATGCTGATCCCCATGACTGACCCTGAGGTCACCACGTCCATCCATCGACAGCTCCCCAGAACATGCTGATCCCCATGACAGACCCTGAGGTCACCACATCCAACCATCGACAGCTCCCCACAACATGCTGATCCCCATGACTTTGACCCTGAGGTCACCACGTCCATCCATCAACAGCTCCCCAGAACATGCTGATCCCCATGACTGACCCTGAGGTCACCACATCCATCCATCGACAGCTCCCCAGAACATGCTGATCCCCATGACTGACCCTGAGGTCACCACATCCATGCATCGGCTGATCCCCATGACTGACCCTGAGGTCACCACATCCAACCATCGACAGCTCCCCACAACATGCTGATCCCCATGACTTTGACCCTGAGGTCACCACGTCCATCCATCAACAGCTCCCCAGAACATGCTGATCCCCATGACTGACCCTGAGGTCACCACATCCATCCATCAACAGCTCCCCAGAACATGCTGATCCCCATGACTGACCCTGAGGTCACCACATCCATCCATCAACAGCTCCCCAGAACATGCTGATCCCCATGACTGACCCTGAGGTCACCACATCCATCCATCAACAGCTCCCCAGAACATGCTGATCCCCATGACTGACCCTGAGGTCACCACATCCATCGACAGCTCCCCAGAACATGCTGATCCCCATGACTTTGACCATGAGGTCACCACGTCCATCCATCAACAGCTCCCCAGAACATGCTGATCCCCATGACTGACGCTGAGGTCACCACATCCATCCATCAACAGCTCCCCAGAACATGCTGATGCCCATGACTGACCCTGAGGTCACCACATCCATCCATCAACAGCTCCCCAGAACATGCTGATCCCCATGACTGACCCTGAGGTCACCACATCCATCCATCAACAGCTCCCCAGAACATGCTGATGCCCATGACTGACCCTGAGGTCACCACATCCATCCATCAACAGCTCCCCAGAACATGCTGATCCCCATGACTGACCCTGAGGTCACCACATCCATCCATCAACAGCTACCCAGAACATGCTGATCCCCATGACTGACATTGAGGTCACCACATCCATCCATCAACAGCTCCCCAGAACATGCTGATCCCCATGACTGACCCTGAGGTCACCACATCCATCCATCAACAGCTACCCAGAACATGCTGATCCCCATGACTGACATTGAGGTCACCACATCCATCCATCAACAGCTCCCCAGAACATGCTGATCCCCATGACTTTGACCCTGAGGTCACCACATCCATCCATCAACAGCTACCCAGAACATGCTGATCCCCATGACTGACATTGAGGTCACCACATCCATCCATCAACAGCTCCCCAGAACATGCTGATCCCCATGACTTTGACCCTGAGGTCACCACATCCATCCATCAACAGCTACCCAGAACATGCTGATCCCCATGACTGACATTGAGGTCACCACATCCATCCATCGACAGCTCCCCAGAACATGCTGATCCCCATGACTTTGACCCTGAGGTCACCACATCCATCCATCAACAGCTCCCCAGAACATGCTGATCCCCATGACTTTGACCCTGAGGTCACCACATCCATCCATCAACAGCTACCCAGAACATGCTGATCCCCATGACTGACCTTGAGGTCACCACATCCATCGACAGCTCCCCAGAACATGCTGATCCCCATGACTGACCCTGAGGTCACCACATCCATCCATCAACAGCTCCCCAGAACATGCTGATCCCCATGACTGACCCTGAGGTCACCACATCCATCCATCAACAGCTCCCCAGAACATGCTGATCCCCATGACTGACCCTGAGGTCACCACATCCATCGACAGCTCCCCAGAACATGCTGATCCCATGACTGACCCTGAGGTCACAACATCCATCCATCAACAGCTCCCCAGAACATGCTGATCCCCATGACTGACCCTGAGGTCACCACATCCATCGACAGCTCCCCAGAACATGCTGATCCCATGACTGACCCTGAGGTCACCACATCCATCCATCAACAGCTCCCCAGAACATGCTGATCCCCATGACTGACCCTGAGGTCACCACATCCATCCATCAACAGCTCCCCAGAACATGCTGATCCCCATGACTGACCCTGAGGTCACAACATCCATCCATCAACAGCTCCCCAGAACATGCTGATCCCCATGACTGACCCTGAGGTCACCACATCCATCCATCAACAGCTCCCCAGAACATGCTGATCCCCATGACTGACCCTGAGGTCACCACATCCATCCATCAACAGCTCCCCAGAACATGCTGATCCCCATGACTGAACCTGAGGTCACCACATCCATCCATCAACAGCTCCCCAGAACATGCTGATCCCCATGACTGACCCTGAGGTCACCACATCCATCGACAGCTCCCCAGAACATGCTGATCCCCATGACTGACCCTGAGGTCACCACATCCATCCATCAACAGCTCCCCAGAACATGATGATCCCCATGACTGACCCTGAGGTCACCACATCCATCCATCGGCTGATCCCCATGACTTTGATTCATATGCACCAAGGCATAAGACTGGATTGGAAATTGAAACTGAGGTCACCACGAGAGCAGGGCATGCAAGGCCACAGAATTTGTGACATTCTTTTTTTAATTTTTATGATGATAAGTCCTTTCCCCCACCTTAAGACATTGCTATTCTTTACACAATACCGGGAAACTTAACTTACAAGTACTGACCTGTGTTTCTCGTCCTTGGTGTTGTTTCTTTTGGCTTTGGAGCCCTCCACCACATTCCAGAAGTTCTCCCTTTTGACCATGACCTTGTCAAAGCTCTGGCCGGAGATGGAGAAGCAATGGTTCACGTTTCTCTGATCGTCAATGCCGTCGTTATCGTCACCGGCGAGATGAACCACATCCTCGCCTCCTGCAATAATTAATGTCAGTAAATCTATTGTATTAGCATCATTCTGAGGAGACCTTCACAGTGTGAAACAGCAGTCTTTGCTTAGGTTCTGTACCTCCCCCTTTGAGAGGAAAAGCAAATCAGCACTATTCACTTTATTTCTTTTCTTCTTGTCAGAACACAGAACATATAATACATAAAGTTAATGATAACTGGGTTTGTTTCTGAGGTTCACAAATACGGAAATGTCTCTCTCAGTTTTTGTATCTCGTCTCATTTCCTGCAGTTAACTTACATTGTTGGCTGTTGACCCCCAAGAACCATACATGTTCTTAAGCCGTCTTCACACTATCAGTAATGTTAGCATTGGCTGTTTTCCCACCACTGCCTAGGAGAATTGAAAGGAGATGGTGCAGTCACCACCTAATGCCTTTCAGGCGGTTGAAAGAATTTCAATCAACCAAATATTGCATTTTGTGATTTCTACTCGCACTTGTCAAAAGACTGAAAGGAAAACTGGAAAGGTCACAAGTCGACCTGAGACAACTTTAAACAAGTTACAGTGGAGAACTCAGTAACTCAAAAACGGATAACTCAAAAACACTGGATAACTCAAAAAATGTTTGGGTCCCAGTATAATCATCTCTATGTTGAAAAGTCTTTTTAAGTCAAAATATTGGCCATCTCAAAATAAAATTTCAGTCCCTTCAATTTTGACTTGAAGCGATTTTTACTGTACATTTCACTCATGACGTTGCAGACGACAATGAGCATTGAAAAATACAGAAAGGCGGTTAAGATAAATGCTGATTTAGTTTACAAAGTAAAATAAAGAAAGGGTTCTAAGCTGATTGTTTTGCCCCAAAACTTTCTCGCAAACTTTTTGGCAAACGCTCGTGGTTTCTTAGACTCTTTTTGCCGAATTTCACAGTGTTTTGAGCGTCCACTGTTGTGAAACGATCTCGATCCAGCTGATAGTTCCCCGACATTAAAAAAACAACTGCACTCACCTACATAGATGGCCCAGTGAGAGAAAAGCCCCCTGGGGCATTCAAGGAGGTCGCCTGGCTCGAGTGATGCCAGTAGCTCCTGGTTGTGGCGACAAGCATAGGGAGAGAGCGTCCTCATCGCCATCATGAATTAGTCTGGGAAAATAAGCACAGTCATGGGCTATGTACTCTGGTGTAGCATCCAAGGTATACCGTGGAATATCCTGCCATCATGCATTAGTCTGGGAAAATAAGCACAGTCATGGGCTATGCACTCTGGCATAGCATCCAAGGTATACCGTGGAATGACCTGCCTGTTCAGATCTTAACACTCCCTCTAAGATGTGACCCAAAAATGTTGATTCCATCCCACCCCCTCCCCTTCCCCCCCAGGGCTCCCAATCATCCCGCAAAACAAGGGGTCCCAGGGACTCCTTCACTTACAGTGTAGAGGGTCCTAGAGGCAGGATAGAGGGTCCCAGTGGCATTGCGAATGCTAAAACAAACTTTTCTAGTGCATCCCTGGGACACCCTGCACATTCTTTTAGAGGGTCCTTTAGAATTTTAGTGCTTCATAGACCCCCAAATGGGGGTCCCTGGGAGACCTGCCCCCTTTATCTGGACAACTGAGCGCCCACCTCCCTATTAAGACCACTCCCAGACCCTGTTTTGGCTGATTTTTCATCAAGGTCATAATAGGGAGGTACCACTGTAATGCACACACAGTGACAGACACACGTGCGAACACGCATACATACACACAGTGTACATACAGTCACAAACATGAAGACACATGTGCGAACACGCATACACACACACAGTGTACATACAGTCACAAACATGAAGACACATGTGCGAACACGCATACATACACACAGTGTACATACAGTCGCAAACATGAAGACACATGTGCGAACACGCACACATACACACAGTGTACATACAGTCACAAACATGAAGACGCATGTGCGAACACGCACACATACACACAGTGTACATACAGTCGCAAACATGAAGACACATGTGCGAACACGCACACATACACACAGTGTACATACAGTCACAAACATGAAGACACATGTGCGAACACGCATACATACACACAGTGTACATACAGTCACAAACATGAAGACGCATGTGCGAACACGCATACATACACACATTGTACATACAGTCACAAACATGAACGCGCATGTGCGCGCGCACACACACACGCACGAGCGCGCGTACGCAAACATACAAAGAGGGGGGAGGGGGGAACAATATTGCATTGTGACTAGATAAATCAAGAGTGTCTGCATCATCAATATAATTATGTGTGAGTTTAAAATAACACACACACACACACACACATTCCAAGTAATGTCCACCTGCTGTTTATCGGCAAATTACATACAGGGGTTCAAAGATGAAGATGTGCAGCACAGGATAAGATATGATTTAAGATTGATACTAGATACGCATTTGCACACACACCACACACGTCTACACTGTAACACTTCACCAACTGATCGATAGTGTAAACTTTCATTCATGTTCAAATCAAAAATAGAAAATTTTATTTTACGAACAGAGTTGCACCTGTGTGGAATAAATTACCACCTAACATGAAAAGAGCACAGAATACTAACATTTTTAAAAACCTTCTCGACGAATGGAATGACTATAAGGCAGTTATGTATGATTACGATGAATACTATTAACAAAAACTGAGTGTGCGACAGACCGAGACAAATAACTAAATAAAATGAAAGATGGGACAGGAAAGCCTTACGGCTATGTTTTGAGTCCCAAAATCCTAATCCTAAAAAAAAAGACCTAACATAGAACTTTCCTGCCTACTAGATTTTGAGTACATTTACTTTCACTCACCTTTTATTTTGTTTGTGAAACTTTAATGCTTTCCTTGATAGTAGATCTTCGTTTGCAAGATGCAGCACACTTGACACTTGTGACTTGCGAGAGTTTGCTAAAGCTGGGACTTTCAATCCTGTAAGTTACTTTTATACAGAAATCAACACTGGACTTTCGACCAAACAGACAGCTAACCGAAACCGAAACTACAAACTGTTGATAAGATAACAAGAGGTCAGGTCAGGTCAGATCTTCAGGGAAGCCAGGCCTCACGGCCTCTTCATGTGCCCTATCTTTTGATTGTTTGTTATTGTGGCTTTGTTCATTAATGAGATTGGCACCGCTGTGGCGCTTTTTGAACTATCATTGTCGTCTTAATCATCATTGTATTTAAAAACATTAATTTTGGGGTCACTATCTAGGAGGTTTTTGAAATGGTTAATGTTGGAAGCAAGTTTAGTTTGTGCAGGGAGATTGTTCCAGCGCTGGGTGACTCTATTAGAAAAGAAGTTTTTTCTCATATTAGTTCTACTGTATTGGGTTAGTATTTTTAGATCACTGTTACGGGTTCTCAAATCGTTAGACAATTGAAACAAATGCTTGTTAGTTTTGTCAGGGTTATTCAAAATTTTATATACAGTTATCAAATCTCCCCTTACTCTTCTAAATTTTAAGGATGGTAAACTTAACTTATGAAGTCTGTCCCCATATTCCAAATTTTGTATTGATTTTATTAATTTGGTTGCTCGCCTTTGTACCCTTTCAATTTGTGTAGATTGTCTTTTAAGAAAAGGGTTCCAAATTAGATTTCCATACTCAAGATGAGGTCTTACTAAACTTTTATATAGGTTCAAAAAAACTTCTGTATTTAATTCCATAAAACTTCTTCTAATTAAACCCAATATTCTATTGGCCTTGTTTACTGCTGTTGTAATGTGTTTATCAAATTTGAGTTTAAAATCAAATATGACTCCTAAGTCTTTTTCATCTGAAGAGTTGCTGGTGCAAAGAAAGCAACTTGGTTTTGTTTTTCTTCTTCTTCTTCTACCAATGATGCCCACCTGCCGTAACCGGCAATAACTGACATATATTGGGGTTCCAAGAAAAATCGCTGCACGGAAGAAAAAAAAAGCATTTTAATTTTTAGAAACAAAGGAATTTCCCAAACAGAAGGCAAACTTGGGCTGCCAAAGCGTCGGTGACAGCAGTGCTAAAAATAGAGAGAGAGAGATAATGCATGCACAGGTCAACAATAATCATAAATAATAATTAATAATGCTTATTATAGCGCATAATCTTGCTAATCTTGCCAGCCAATGTAGTGAATGCGCCATCAGTTCAATCTTTTGAAGCACGCCTGGATAAATTGTGGAGGGACGAACCCTTCAAACACAATGCAGACCACGATCAAACTATCAAAGTAACTACTACCTCGGAGCCGACAGAAGAGGCCTAGGCTGGCCTGCAGTCGGACATCATCCTATGTATTCCTATGTAAGAAACTCAATGCGCTTTTCACTCACCACTCGTACAAACATTTCTAACAGACTGGTTCACGTATCCTCACCATACATCTCTGTGAAAATGAATACATTACAGAATGCAAATGAGCGATAAATGTTAAATAATAAAAAAATAAAGAAAATGGGATTCCCAAAGAGTTCTTAAATGAAAGAAACACTATAAGATGGAATGACAAGTATTGTTGACCTTGACCTTGGATTTTTGTCTGTCACATGAACTGCTTCACAGAATCGATTAAAAGTTTATGCAGTGGCATATCAGATCAAGCTTATACGCAGGGTGACTTTTACCCTATTAACTTAATCTTGACCTTTGACCTTGAACACCGTCAATTATTTGTTTGGGCCATATCTTTTACAATATGGCAGATACAGCTTCCAAATTTGGCAAGTAGCTATAGACATACTTAAGATCATATGGAATGCTAAGTGTTGTTGACATTGAATTTTTGTCTGTTGCAATATCATATGAACTTCTGCACATAATCGCTTCAAATTATGTGGGGTGGTATGCCACATCAAGTGATGCGTCCAGTATAGTAATTGTACCCTTTGACCTTGACCTTTAGGGGGTGTTTGAAAGGGAATAATCTGGCATTTATATTTATTTTCCAAGACATAAAGCGAATACACATACTAACCAATTTCTTTGTGTCCAGTGTCTTTTATATGTTTTACAGAATATTCAAATCAATAGGGTTGGGGTTTTTGGTATGGCATTTATGTGAAAGCACACAATCTGGCATTTACATCTAGCTCCAAAAACACAAAGTGAGTGAGCCTTGAAGGCTTTGACTCCTTTGTTGATGAATATTCGATTGTAAAGCGCTTTGGGCAAAGACTGTATATTTTTGGCTCATTTGAGGTAAAGCGCTATATAAACGTACTATTATTATGTTTTTAAAATAGTGTTGTTCTGAGAAAAAGTCTGCGTGAAAAATAATCTTTTAAAAGTAATAATAAAGAGGTATTTTGTTCGTGCGAACAGATGTTTGTGTGTTAACCAAAATTTCCTGTAATCCGGCTTCATGTTAAGTGTACCGACTGTAGGTGTTGTACATTAGATAAAACCTTTACCAATTGTGTGTGTATGTGTGGTTGTGTGCGCACACATCCGCTTTGTCTAGATGGATGTGTGTGTAAAGGGCATGCCATACTACATACAATTTGCTTTCTTTGTGATGCGATTTTGACGATGTGAGCCATGATTCGCGTGAAATAATGAAATTCATGCATTGGGTCTACTTGGGCAAAGTGAGCGAAAATAGCAGAGTTATTTTCAGACAGAAGTATGGCTGACATCGTCACAATCGCATCGCATTGAGATTTGACTGTATGTAGTGTAGCAGACCCTTAAGAGGGAGAGACAGAGAGAGCTGTTTACCTAAGTTTTCGTTGTCACAGATCTCAAGGCATTCACGCACCTACACACCCACACACATTTCAACCATAATTCATCTTTCTTTATTTTCACACTTTCAAAGTCTCATTCAGATTTTATCACACATATTTACACCACAACGTTATACTTTTTATATTCATCAACACTAACACAGCTTCACAAAACTATGACAAAGTGAAGTGCTACCACAGTAAAATCAAAACAGATTCCAACCATACAGTATCAATGATAAAAATATTAGAGCGTTAATATCTGACCAAAATAAACATGTCAAGATGGTACAGTGACAAAGCTATCAAATCATAGCTAAAAACTCTTCAGCTTGTCATAGAGTTGTCATACTGTAATGTGCCAAATCTAGGATTTTCGTAAATATTAAAACCAAAAAAAAAAAATATATATAAAATGACTCGGCCACACCAATGAGACTTTATACTTAAAATGCTCTGCTCGTCTTGTGCACTGAAACGTGTGCGCCACCTATATAAAATTATCGTCACTATGTGGAGCTATTGATTCAGTCATAAAGTTATCACCCTTGGGGCATCGCCAAGTAGTATAAAGCCCCGTTCTAACTTCATTATCTTTGCCATATTCAATGAAAGGGAAACTATTGATAAAGTTATCACCCTTGGGGCATCGCCAAGAAGTAGTATAAAGCCCCGTTCTAACTTCATTATCTTTGCCATATTCAATGAAAGGGAAACTATTGATAAAGTTATCACCCTTGGGGCATCGCCGAGAAGTAGTATAAAGCCCCGTTCTAACTTCATTATCTTTGCCATATTCAATGAAAGGGAAACTATTGATAAAGTTATCACCCTTGGGGCATCGCCGAGAAGTAGTATAAAGCCCCGTTCTAACTTCATTATCTTTGCCATATTCAATGAAAGGGAAACTATTCATAATTCTGCATGAACACTTTCTAAAAATGCTGTTCATGTTTCGATGACAGAATTTTTCTCTCTCTTTCTCTCTCATACACAAGCTTAAAACTGAGTAGTTTATGGATAAAAACTTAATAATCATATGATAAAATAAAATAAAAAAACTGGCCCAACCCCTCTTTTACTGCCCTATAATTGACAGATAGTGAAAGATTTCTTCATTCAATAACTTTACATAGACTACTACACAGCAGAAGATAATAAATAACCTTAGCAAAACAAAACAAAAAAGTTTCTGAAATTCTTATTTTGACTCATAAAAGTTAAGCATCAGCTTTCTCATCCAAAAAGAAAACCACTTGAAACAGTAATTGCACAAATTGATAAATGTTGTGAAAGGTAAAATTATAATGAGATGGGAAAACAAGAGGCAAAGCCTGCAAGGCTCACGTCTGATTGTTACTACTATAGCAGGCATGGGATGTTAGAGGGTTAAAGTTTCAGTGGAGAGTGAGAGTCTTCTTTAGTTTGAAGAGTGTGACTGAGTCAAGGTGAAGGTTGCACAACAGTAATCTCTGCAACAAATTATTATCTTTATTTTGTTCTTTATCAATGTATCTGGTCAAGGTGAAGGTTGCACAACAGTAATCTCTGCAACAAATTATTATCTTTATTTTGTTCTTTATCAATGTATCTGACTGCTTTGATCGTCGTGACTTGAAGGCTCACGTCACAATCAAGTATCCTGCTAACTTTAACCCTCTAACGCCTTATATGTTTAGAGAAAATTACAACGTTAAGGTTTGAGTTAAGGTTAAAGGTCGGGGCCACGGACGCAACACACACACACACACATACATACACACAGACGAACATGTACGATACTATAGACTCACTTTGTTTTAAAAAACGACGTGAGCCAAAAAAGGTTATGAGAGAGACAGAGACAGACAGATAGAAAGAGAGAGAGAGAGAGAGAGAGAGAGTGTTGGAATGATGCTGTTACTATAATTTTCCATTACTAGTAGACTGCATGCATGCTATAACATTATAATTGGGAGTACAAGAAAGAGTAGAAAAGCCAATCATTGTTCACTTAGGGCTCATAATTAAGTACTCCCAATTATAATTATTGTTATGGCATGCAGAGTCAGTAATGTTGTTGAAACATTACACACAAATACAGTTTGGATAAAATCAAACAAATGCACACACACACACACAACAAGGAGAGGCAAACAAGTCCCTCGGAAGATTAATTGCACGCAAAACCTGTCACCAAATCGACACATGTTTCAAATGAAGTAATGGATTGTAAGGATGCACAACATTTCAAAGTAAGGCAACTTGAGCAAGACTATTGGAACCATTAAAGCCTGTTATCGAGAAAAATTGCGCATATAAAAACTAGTGGCACTACCATATTTTTTTTTTACTATAAGGCTTACCCTCCAAATTTTATACTCAAATCAGATTTTGTTATTATTTTTTCTAACTATGCTACTAGTCTGCTTTAGGTGTAGAGTGGCACAGAGGTAACGCCTTCACCTTGTGTCAAGTAAACCCGAGTTCGAATCTGGGTACAGGGGATTTTTCCTCTCACTTTGCACTAGGCCTTACGGTCTGAACGTGGAGTCTTTCGGATGAGATGATAAACTGAGGTCCCATGTGCCCATGCACTTAGCACACAGTAATCCCAGTGGCAACGAAAAAGTTGTCATTTGGTCCAAATTCCTCCCCCCCACACACACACTTTCCTTCCTCATCAGTCACACAAAAATCGCATGCAAAAAAATAAAAAAAAAAAAATTGGGTTACGCGCCTCTGGCTGCGACACGCTCTCCAGTTGGGAGCAACCCGAATTTGACAGAGACGCCTCTGTGATTATAAGGTACATCATATCTAATACCTAATAACGCGCTAGGGTCTTGGAATAAGTATTGCCTTAGTCCTTAAAATACAGTACTTGTAATAGTCAAAGATGGAATCAGTGTACACATGCCTTTTTTTTAAACATAAAATAAAGCAAATTTATGTTAGTATTTCTTCTCTCGGCCAATGAAAATAAATTTCACCTTTGCTTTATACAGTGTATTTCCTTCACATAAAAGACGTGTCATAGCGTATCAGTATTCAAAACACTGCACATTTTATACAGTGTATTTCCTTCACATAAAAGACGTGTCATAGCGTATCAGTATTCAAAACACTGCAAATTTTATACTACAACAAAAGCAATTCCACTATCTTATCACAATATTTATTCGTCCAATAAAATGGAATGTGTGTGTGGCAAATAAAAAGTTAAACAGTATGTAATAAAAGATCACATTTCCAATATTAAAATATCAGATTCACGCAAAACTCAAGCACACGCAGACAGCAAGCACCCCCGCTACACTCTCCCCCCTCCCCCCTCATACACATAGAGACAGACAGACACACAGGCAAGGACTGAGGGAGAAGGGGAGAGAGAGAGAGAGAGAGAGAGAGAGAGAGAGAGAGAGAGAGAGAGAGAACACAAACGCACATAATCATATCATTAAGTAAAGATGTAAACATGCACACAAGACACGCAGATGCACCTAAGCACACACGCGTGCGCACACTCACACACGCACTTAATACATCCATTAGCACATTTCTTAAATAATGCTTCAACGCTAATATCCCAAACAAATTATGCCTTTTATTACTTGTCCAATGTTTCCCCAAGTACACAATACAAGTTAGTTCAATTACAACAAAAATATTAAAAGAGTAAAGACAATTTAAAAAAAAGATACTTTGACTATAAAACAAATGAATAAACGTGCCTGAAAAACGAGTTAACACAATATACCAGCATACAAAGTGATCTGATTAAATATTGAACATGTACATCCCTAGCTAAGAAAAAGGGACTTTGCATGGATGGGTCTAAATGAAACAGGTACATTTCCAGATTCAGATTGTTGTTAGATTTCATGGATCATATGACCCCTGAGTACAGAATCGATGGGTCAATTTCCAACATAGGGGCCCAGTGATGTGTCACGCATAGTTTTATTGCATACTTCAGGGGTCAGATGACCCCTGGGGGCACAAAATCTGGGGTCAACTCACCGTCAATACGGGTCAATGACCCGGGCCCGCTGACAGTCTGAAACCTCTGCATTTCACTCCCACACATTAAGTACAACTTTTAATAATCGTTAAAATGTACAATGTGATTGATTTTGTTTTGGGGGGAAAAAGAATGTGTTCAAAAAACCTAAACAACAACAAAGAACAAAACACCAAAGCATTTCAATTGTTCTATGAAAAATACATGGGTGCAACTTTTCCTGGTATACAATTCAATTTGACCAGGAAAGGAAGTTTCTTTTTGCTTAATTTGTCAAACAAGATCTTTGTGTGTCTACTGTATTTTTCAAACGCTTTAAAATAAGCATTTGTATAAATTGTGGAAAAATCAAACTAAAATACCTTTATAAATCAAGTTTTGCTTCAGGAACAGGGGGACATTACCCCTGGACCCCGGCCTTTCAGGGTTTTTTTCATTTTCAGTAGTTGGACCCATGAAAATAAACATTATTTTCAATTATTCATTATTTTTTGTTCACTTATTCATCATTGACAATAAAATTAGAATGTTGTTTTTTCAACCGGAAGATGTCTTTAATTGGCTGCAGCCAACAGCAGTGTCCTTACACTACAACAAGCAATGTACAACGACTAAGCAAAAAACAGTGCCATCATTGTGCTCATTTTTGATGGTATGAAACATTTCTTGGCTTCAACATTTTGACAATCTGCACAAGGTTATTACATTCGATTGTCACAAATCACGATTCAAAAATATAATTTCTTTTCATAGGCAAAATACACCACCAAAAAAAAGCAACAAAAAAAAAGCACAACCAATGACAAACCCAAGTTACACTTGTGTTTCCTTCAAGAGTTTCTTTTCACAGATCACCCACAGGTCAAAAGTGAAAAACAATGTAGACATAATTACTGGGGGGAAAATGATATGCAGAGAACAAAATTACAATCGCATTATGCATGATTTAGTCAAAGCATTGATAAACATGTGCCAGTTTAAAAACTGTGTCCATTCTGCAGTATATCTATTGACAGGTATGCTAACTTTTAAAACACGACTTGTTTCTTCTTCTTCAATTCTTAGCTGCAACATTTTGCGAGGGCACTTTTCTGCTTTGATTCAATTATCACACAATGGACCCTCCCTATTAAGACCTACTTCTCTGAGGCATTGCCCTTCTGTGTGAGTATTATAATTACCTCCCTATTACAACTCCCTCCCACTTAAGACCTCATTTTGGACGAGTATTTAAGGTCTTAATAGGGAGGTACCACTGTATTTGATAATTCTCGTATAAATGATGGCAGTTGTGTGTTAAAAAAATATAGACATATATTAGTGCAGGATTCTGTTTGCGTGGTTAAAAAAGCATCCATAATATTATTAATAATAAGGCTTATATAACAAAACCACACACAACTCTTTCAATGAAAAGTCTTCATCACCGCATGTGTGTGTGTGTGCATGGTGTACACACGTGCGTCTGCAGAGTGAGAGAAAAAAAAAAGGGGGGGGGGGGGGGGGGGGAGGGTCTGAACATGGAATCTTTCTGAACATGGAATCTTTTGGATGAGATGATAAACCGAGGTCCTGTGTGCCCATGCACTTAGCACACATTAAACCCAGATTCAACGAAAAAGTTGTCATTTGGTCAAAGAGTAACGCCCCCCCCCCCCCCCCCCCCCCCCCCCCCCCCCCCCCCCCCCCCCCCCCCCCCCCCATTTCCTTCCTTATCAGTCGCACAAAATTCGCATGCAAATTAAAAAAAAGAAGGGTGGTGCGCCTCTGGCTGCGACGCGCTCTCCAGATGGGAGCAACCCAAATTTCACAGAGACACATCTGTGACTATAAAGTACCAAATTCGAAATACCAGTTGTTCGAAAAATGTTAAAACACTTTAAAGACAAACCCTTTATGTAAGTTATCGAGGTGACCTTCTACAAAATCTAGAGGCATATTTAATGCGCTGATTCTCGACTCCTTGATTTTGAAGATTGAATTAACAAGGCTCACTTTCACTAAACAAACGCTAAAAATATGATTTTTGTGACTTTTCTTTGTCGCCTGACTGAGCCATTCCACAAAATATACCGGCAGTTACCCCATAGTACACTCTCACCCAACAAAAACGCAAATCCTGCTACGACTTTTGCGGCTTTTCTTTGTCGCCCGACTTGGACAATCCAAACAGGATGCCGGCCGTGGCCCCGATAGCGCCGATGACGGCCATACCGGTGAGGAAATTGTCCACCTGCTCGCTCTTGCTCAGTCCGTAGCGACACCAGGAGGCGAAGTGCTCGCAGTTGTCGAACAACACGTTGTAGCCGACGCGCCCGATCTTCTCCAAGGCGTTTCTCACAATGTCTTTTTTGGGTAGGGGCCTGAAAAAAAAATAAAAAATAAATAGAAACTGAATTTAAAAAAAAATCTCTAATAAATCTGATGTTTACTGACAAGACGTACTGTTAAAGTCACTGTTAACGTCATATCTTAGTTAGAGGGAGTCTTAATAGGGAAGGTTTAAATAGGGAGGTTCCACTGTACACAAAAAAAAGTGAAGTTACTGACGAGAATTTCTGGTCCTTGGTTGTTGTTTCTTTTGGCTTTGGAGCCCTCCACCACTACACATTGTTATTTTTTACAAAGTACAAAAAAAGTGAAGTTACTGACGAGAATTTCTGGTCCTTGGCGTTGTTTCTTTTGGCTTTGGAGCCCTCCACCACTACACATTGTTATTTTTTACAAAGTACAAAAAAAGTGAAGTTACTGACGAGAATTTCTGGTCCTTGGCGTTGTTTCTTTTGGCTTTGGAGCCCTCCACCACGTTCCAGAAGTTTTCCACTTTGACCAAGGCCTTGCCGAACCTCTGCCCGCTGATGGTCAGGAAATGGGACGCGTCGATCTGACCGTTAATCCCGTCGTTCTCGTCACCGGAAAGGTGAACAACCTCTTTGTTGCCTGCCAGAAAAATGACATACATCATAATAAAAACCCTCGCCTTGGCTTAAGGCTGTGTCAGACCAATTGTGACTCACCATCATGAAAGGGACATTAAGTCACTGGGCTAGTTTCTCACAACAGGCTTGCAAAGACAAAAATCTCTTTTTTTTTAATCAATTTTGAATTATGGGTATTTTTGTGCTCTCCAACATCTTATCTTTCATGCATAAAGGAAAACCTTTAATGTGGTCTGTGAATATTACAACAAGTGCTTTAAGTGTAGCTTGATGCATTTTCTTAGGACAGGCTAGACTTTAGACTTCAGACTGCGATATCTCAAAATGGCCGAAAGTCACCTTACCAACTTTAAATGCTCATAACTCTGCAACAAGAAAGGACACAAGAATTATATTATGTCATTAGAAAGGGAATTGCCTGAAGTTATCAAGTGTGCTATTTTCTCAGAATGGTCATTTTGCTAGGTCACAATTGGTATATCATGCTTGAACACCAAGGCTATATATCAAAATGTTGCTATGCTCAGCATAGTTATGCAGGGGTTGTCTTAAGCCATGACAAGCTCCAAACTCACCGATGTAGACGGCCCAGTGAGAGTAGCCAAGTGCTAGTAAGTCATTCCCCTGGGGAATTCAATGAGGTCACCAGTCAGACAAACTCACCGATGTAGACGGCCCAGTGAGAGTAAGTCATTTCCCTGGGGAATTCAATGAGGTCACCAGTCAGACAAACTCACCGATGTAGACGGCCCAGTGAGAGTAAGTCATTCCCCGGGAAAATTCAATGAGGTCACCAGTCAGACAAACTCACCGATGTAGACGGCCCAGTGAGAGTAAGTCCTTTCCCCTGGGAAATTCAATGAGGTCACCAGTCAGACAAACTCACCGATGTAGACGGCCCAGTGAGAGTAAGTCATTCCCCTGGGAATTCGATGAGGTCACCAGTCAGACAAAATCACCGATGTAGACGGCCCAGTGAGAGTAAGTCATTTCCCTGGGGAATTCCATGAGGTCACCAGTCAGACAAACTCACCAATGTAGACGGCCCAATGAGAGTAAGTCATTTCCCTGGGGAATTCAATGAGGTCACCAGTCAGACAAACTCACCGATGTAGACGGCCCAGTGAGAGTTACTCAGTAAGTCATTCCCCGGGGAAATTCAATGAGGTCACCAGTCAGACAAACTCACCGATGTAGACGGCCCATTGAGAGTAAGTCATTCCCCTGGGAAATTTGATAAAGTCACCAGACAAACTCACCGATGTAGATGGCCCAATGAGAGTAAGTCATTTCCCCATGGGAATTCAATGAGGTCACCAGTCAGACAAACTCATCGATGTAGACGGCCCAGTGAGAGTTACTCAGTAAGTCATTCCCCGGGGAAATTCAATGAGGTCACCAGTCAGACAAACTCACCGATGTAGACGGCCCAGTGAGAGTAAGTCCTTCCCCTGGGGAATTCAATGAGGTCGCCGGGTTCAAGCACTGCCAGCAGCGTTTCGTTGTGACTGCGCACGTCAGGAGAGAGCGTCTTCATCGCCATTATGCATCAGCCTGGAAAGCAGCACAGATATTTGCACTTATAATTATTAACCCTTTCGCCGCCAGCCATTTTTCAGCCCCAAAAATACCATTAATCTTATCTGGGTAGAGAAACAAAAATCTACAATAATATAGTGAATTTCTCTGTGACATGCATGTCACATGTTATACATGTATAACATTAGGCCTATTCTGTTTTTAAACGTTTCCAGATGTAATTAAAGCATCCTTCAGTAGGAAACCTTAACATTTGTCATTTGACAAAAAATAAGAAATACATTGATTGAACAATACAAATTGTCAATTTGATGATTCATAAGAAACAGACTTTAATTATTGTGCGATGTTTAGTATGGCTCATGCACCAACTCTACTCTTCATAACTATTCATCCAACAGGTAAAACCAAAAGAAAAACCAAAACAAAGGTACTGATCCTTCGTCAATGTTACACGCCTCATGTTTGTATATTGCATGTGTGGATATTTTAAAGTTCATGTTTCCTGCCAGAACTTTCCTCATATTCACTATGTTCATTCATCAAAAATGACGAAGGAGAATCTTCAAACAAAAGAGCTGTCATAAATGTTGCATTAAACTTCTCATATAAGTTGTGACAGTATTATGACCCTAGTCATATTGTCCAATGTCATGGAAGACACCAAGGCACAGGGACTCATACCATGACCACAGCAGACAGCATAGGATGACTTTGTTGAAGCAAAGGCTTCATAACATGTCGAAAACGGCAAAAACAAAGACAATCTCGGACCTGCAGCACACTGTCATAACAAAATAGGCCTAGTGTCTATGATGCTTGGCTTTAGTAAATGTCCAGTTGTTTTGACAGACATCTGGAAGAATCAACCAATGACAAAACTGGAAAGAAGAGAGAGAGAGAGAGAGAGAGAGAGAGAGAGAGAGAGAGAGAGAGAGAGAGAGAAAACTGGAAAGAAGAGAGAGAGAACTCATTCATTCAGCACCCATGACCAAAGGGGTCTTACCAACATTATACTGACACAGGGTTTACTGAAAGTGAAACACTTTCCTGGGAAGGATGCATTTGCGCTGATCATCACATATAATATTAAAATCAAGCAGCGTAATTTTGAGAAAAAACACTGCCATGAAGAGGCTGAGACTGCTCATCAAGTCTTGTTTTCAACAGGCGTCAGAAGATTCTTCGTTTCAATAATTTCTCTTGAGCTGACTGTGGTTCCATGACCAAAATGTCCTATCGTATACATCTCTGTCAGTCAAGGACTTGAGCCATGTCTCAGTACCAAGGTAACAGGGTGAAATGAGATGCATCAGATGGGGGGGTGGGGGGGGGGGGGGGGGGGGGGTTGGGGGGGATGGGGGGGGGTGTTGAAGGGAGGTGGGGTGGTGTGTTGTGTTATGATTATATGCAATGCATTGTCTAATGTATTCATTTTCATAGAGATGTATGGTGAGGATACGTGAACCAGTCTGTTAGAAATGCTTGTACGAATGGTGAGTGAAAAGTGCATTGAGTTGCTTTGCAAGATTATGCGCTATATAACTTTTATTTTTTTTATCATAAGCATTATTAATTATTATTATTTAATATCAGTAAAACCAAACCATTTTGTCAAGCGGCCATGTGAACAGATCTTCCAAGTGCTTTCTAACACTGAGGCCCTGACCTGATGAGGCTTAACCGTTAAGCCTCTTCATGGGAGTGGTTTTCTTCAAAGTTGGACCGTTTGGTTTTAGAATCACTATGAAAGGGCTTCAGTAATTGATGAGTAAGTATGATGCTAGTAAGATGCCTGGGTGCTGATAGCATGTTCTTGAGAGACACAACAAGCTTCCTCTGTGGATTATGTAGCTGTTGGTGAGGTGATTGTCTTCTCTCGAGTTTTATTCTCAAGCCATTCGTCCAGAGATAGGATAACTTGACCTTCATCATAACTCAGAATCACATAGTCTTAGTATTTTTGTAATGAAAGACTGTTGCAGATCTGACACTGTTTTCATTGACCGTGTTTACCTCATGCTCTGAAGCCATGGTATCAACAATTAGATCAACAATGACTATAAGTATGAGACTCTATGACAAAATACAGCAAACAAACAACTGCGGTCATGGTATGACTATGAGTATGAGACCTAATGTCATGCGAACAGGACTTTAACACGTTTTCATTAATAAATTGAGTATACTAATCAACTTTTAACAATTTGTATGAGAAATGTACAGCCTCTTGTAAATGGTAGCAGAAGTGCCCTTTTGTCCTTTTGCTATGAAAGACCATTATATTTTATAATGAACATGAACTTGATAAAGAATGTTCTGGTTGGAAATATGGACAATGAAACATTCAGTATTCACACATGCTGTTAAACATGTATGCAAAAATACAACTTAAATGTGTGGGAGATTAATAGTAGCTTAATAGTGCTTTGGGGGTTTCAGATTTGACTTTACCCGTTTGGTGAATGAAAACGAGTGTAAAGTTGATGCCGTAGCTGTGTTAAAGTACTTAAACATCAGAAATTGATAGTGCCTGTTCCTTGAGAACCCTTCGTGCTCACCTTTTGTACAGATAAAAGTTGTGTGTTAATAAAACATATATTATAACTTAAAGTGACATCCCCATGGGGATACCGGGGGTTCTTTTGTAAAAATAGTTCCCTCATCTTCTGGAAGTTCTGTGCTTACAGACTAATTCAGTATTTACAACCAAATCTATTTTCATGGTATAGACTATACCATGGAAAATGTCTATTAAAAGGTTGAGAAAGCAATTTACAGGACTGTTGATACTATTGATTCTGCATGGACACCGTCACAAGGACACCCCATCCTCCCGACTCGCTTTAGAAAATATTAAGATTCAGTATTGGGCCATTATATTCACATAAAACAAAAGCAATCCAATATTCATTGACTGATTTAGCAATGGCATGGTACCAGAACTTCTTTCTTGGCATATTTATCAGGTTAAACTTAAACTGGTTTACGCAACAAACCCATTGAATTAAATACATAAAATAGTACAAATCATGCAAACTAAGTTTCTGAACAAAAAGTACATATATATAATATAATACCCAGAACTATTAAAACATAAAAATGGACCAACCTATTGCACAAAATAGGCAGGAGTATGGAAACATTAAAATTGATTCCTTCCAGTATTTATTAGTAACTATAAGGTTTTCAATCAAAGGCCGGATTTCCCCCCTCCCCCAAAGAGGGCAGGGGGCTGGGAAAATTTGAACCCTACGCTTTTTAGGTTTGGGGTACCATAACCATTGCAACAAAACAAAAAATCAATTTCAGCAAACATATTGAGCGAACCTCTATTTTCATGCTAGAGGATTTTGCTTAGTTGCGGAACATTAGCCTACTTTGAGGCTAAACAAAAGGCAAAGCGAAACTTACCTTACAAAACTTTAGGCCAACCCTTACCACTTTACATAAATTAACTGTTAAACCTTTGTCCAGACGGCTAACCACAACTGAAAGTACAATCTAATCAGATAACTGAATCAGTTCAATAAAACCAACGTTTTCTAGAAACAGTGGGATTTCCCAACAGAAGGAAAACGTTCTCAGGAAGTGGGTCGTCTCTGACTAGTTGTGCTAACAATAGAATCCATGAATCGGAAGTGACGTGAGGTCAAACAATAGTCACGGAGTTTTATTGAATTTGTGTACCATTCGACAAAAAAGCGAAACATGTTTATCAACGCCAGAAAAAGACACAAAAAAGTCATGTGATGCCTTGTAAATGAAGACACAGGTACTATCTCTAGACCGCCTGTGGACATAAAGACTGTCCGTGTAAATGAAGGGACTATCTGAGCTAGAGGTGTGTGTGTGGACAGAGAGAGAGAGAGAGAGAGAGAGAGACCCCGCTGTAGCTCAGTAAAGAGTCTGTGCCTAAGAGTCGCTAGCTTGTAATCTATGGAAAGCCAAATACCTCAAACCCGTTTAGAAACGCGGGATGCATTTGGCTTTCCATAGTAATCCGTCAGATTCAGTTGATTCAGTTTGCGAGTGCCCTGGTTCACAGTGGTGTGTCCTTGGGAAAGGCACTTTACTCCTATTTTCCTCACTCCACCCAGGTGTAAATGGGTACCTGACGTCAGTAGGGGGAAAAGTCCTTCGGACGTTAAAATACGTTTTGACTTACAGGTGAAGTGGAGGAGGAAAAGACAAAAATGAGAGAGATAAAGACAGCTATACATTGAGCGAGAAAAAAAGAACACTGTATAATTATCTTTGAAAGTGTTCATCGTGTTGGTAGTTCCAAAGTGTAAACATTCTTTTCTTCTTTCACAACACAAACATGCAGCCAGTAAAGAGGTCAGTAATCTGTTTGTGTTGTGAAAGAAGAAAAACATGTTTAGCCTACAAAAAGAACACTGAGCACGAAATAATAATAATAATAATAATAATAAACGGATATTTATATAGCGCTTTTTATCGAGCACAAAGCGCTTTACAATCAGTATTGAAACACTCACACATGCAAAACAGACGCACACGCACGTACGTGCACGCACGAGCGTGAACGCGTTCTTGCACACAAACATACCCACACATACCCACACACATTTCATCAAACACACAGAAAACACATTCTCACTGAAGCGCACACAAACTTACTCAAGCATACACTTGTACAAACACGCGCACACGCACGCACACACATACACACACGCGCACTCACATACACAAAGCACTCACGTGTACTCACACTCACAGACACATACTCACACACACTCCTCCCCCCCCCCCCCCCCCCCTCTAGTGAACACAATCTCTCCTGCGCACGCATACACTCATACACATGCAAGCAGATATACCCACACAGAACACACACAACACACTCACACACACACACACACACCTGCTTGGAAGTGCGGCCGTGGGCGCACTCACATTCGCGCACACGCTCACAAAGTACATACATACATATACACACACACAAATTACATACATACAAACATACGGACATACATCGCGCACACGCACGCACACGCACACGCACACGCACACGCACACGCACACGCACACGCACACACACACACACACACACACACACACACACACGCACACGCCGGTGCACATGGAGATGGGGGTGTTATTGGAAAGACTGCCGGAACAGATGGGTTTTCAGGTTTGTTTTGAACGATGCTAAAGATTGACTATGTCTGACAGCAGAAGGCAATGAATTCCAGAGTTTGACTGCTGATGATGTAAAAGCTCTACCACCGTGCCTATCACGTTTAAATTTTGGTATTCGAAAGATCCTATTGTCATTTGCTGAGCGGAGAGATCGAGATGGAACGTAAATTTCAAGAAGCTCAGAGAGGTATTGCGGTGCTGTTCCTGATATGATCTGATAGCAGAGACAGGCAGCTTTGTAGTTTATTCTTTGTTGAACGGGTGGCCAATGTAACTCTTTAAGTAGAGGTGATGTGTGTTGAAGACGCTTGGCTTTGAAGACCATTCTAGCAGCAGAGTTTTGAAGTTGTTGTAAGGGTTTGAGAAGCGCCTGTGGGCAACCAAGTAGAAGGGAGTTGCAGTAATCTAATCTAGACAAAATGTATGAGCTGACTAGCGTTTTGGTTGCCTCGGTCGTGAGAAAGGGGCGTATAGAGCTGATTCGCCTGAGTTCGATGTATGCAGCCTGGCAGATCTTAGTGATATGATGTTGCATGGAAAGGTCTTCATCCAAGAAAGCACCAAGGTTGCGAATATGTTCAGAAAAATGGATGTTGGAATCTCCAAGGGCAATGGTGGAGGGCAGAGAGCTAGAGTCAACAGATGGGGGAAGCACTCTAAGTGCTTCAGTCTTGTCATCGTTTAGCTTAAGCTTATTGTTTGACATCCATGTTTTCACTTCAGTGACACAGTCTTGAAGAGTGTGAATAAGCTGGTCGTGAGCTAGCGGTGAAGCATGATGATTGAGTTGAGTATCATCGGCATACATTTCATGACGGACAGAGTGTTTCGCTATGAGGGGGGTCAATGGGGTGGTATACAGAATGAACAAAATTGGTCCTAACACGGAGCCTTGTGGGACGCCAAAATCAAGAACTGACTCAGAAGATTTGTTTTCATTTACTACAACTATTTGTTTTCTTTCATGAAGATAGGAACGAAACCATTTGAGGACGTTTCCAGTGATTCCAAAATTTTGTTCGAGACGAGAAATAAGCATGTCATGATCGATTGTATCGAAGGCAGCCGAAAGATCAAGGAGTAGGAGAACCGAAACTTTGTCTTCGTCTAGAGAGAGAAGTAAATCGTTCAGAATTCGCAACAGGACTGTCTCTGTGCTGTGCCCTGGCCTATAGGCTGACTGATGAGGACTGAGAAGATTGTGGGTGGTCAGATGGGAGAAAAGTTGATGAAGCACAAGCCTTTCAAGAAGTTTAGAAAGATAAGGGAGATTTGAGATGGGTCGATAGTTTTTCAGTTCGTTGGGGTCAAGGTTTGTTTTTTTGAGCAGAGGTTTTACGATAGCAGTCTTGAATTCCGAGGGAAAGATACCAGAAGAGAGTGACTCGTTCATTATATTGGTTATAGTTGGCAGAACAAGATCGATGTGTTGAAACAGAAACTTGGTGGGCATAGGGTCTAAGTCACAGGTTTTGGGCGTGGTCCGTAGTATAAGTCGTTTAACAAAGTCCTGGGAAACAGGGGTGAAAGTTAGGAAAGGGATACCTTCGAAAATGGTGGCAGGATTGTCCAACTGCTGGACAGACTGAAAGCTATTACGGATAGCTATAATTTTATTCCTAAAGAAATCAGCAAACATGTTAGGTAATAGACTTGCATCAGAAATGGTTGGAAGAACAGCTGGTTTGGTTTTGCCGAGCAGAGAGTTAATGTTGTTAAACAGCTGTTTACACGTATTCGAGCCAGTAACGAGCGAGGAGTAGAACGCGGTCTTAGCAGAATCAACTAATTGGGCTATCCTATCTATAGCAGCACGGTGGATGTCTTTGTGTACTGTGAGCCTGGTTTTTCTTTCCTGTCGCTCAGCGCGTCTGCGTTCGACTTTGAGCGCGCGCAATTCCACGGCAATAGAGTTATACCACGGACTCGGCTTTCCGTCACGGAGCTTGATTTCAGACACAGGCGCATGCTTGTCTAAAACAGCAGAGAGCTCGCTGTTTAATTCAGAGACTAACATAGTGGGCGTTATGGACTGCGCGATATCATTTGCTAATTTATCATGATTGACTTTGTTAAGCGGACGTCGAAAGACAGATTTAGAACTACGCGTGGGTAAGGCTAGTTTACACACAATAGCATAATGGTCAGAAACAAGATCATGGCATACATCAGTAGAAAGAACAACATTATCATCATGTCTATGAATAACTAAATCTAAAATATGTCCACATGTATGAGTTGCGTCTTTAACACTTTGCTTAAGACTAAATAAATCTAACTGTTGGCACATCTTTTGGGCATATCCATCACACGGGTCATCTACATGAAAGTTGAAGTCGCCAGTCACAATAACACTGTTATTTGTAAAGTACACACAGTCCAGGAAGCCGGGCAGTTCGTCAAAGAAGAGTGGTACAGTCAGTTTGTTTTTCTTGTTGGGTGGTGGTCTGTAGAGGAGGAAGAAGGTCACACGTTGGTCCGGGAGGGTCAGGGTTATCTGGGCCAGTTCAAAAGATAGATGAGGGAAAGGGAAGTCCGTTGTTATGGTACAGTGTTCAGCTAGGGTGGCCTTGAGGATGACGGCCATGCCACCTCCTCGGGTCACACTAGTGTTGTGCTGTCTGGGGAGGGAGAACATCGTATAGCCAGGGGGAGTCAGGTCACGGCACTTTGCCTCATCACCCGAGTGACGAAGCCAGGTCTCAGTCAGCAGGAGGATGTCCACGTCGCGGTCAATGGTGAAGTCGTATATGGCTGATCGTTTGGTGGAGGGGCCAACAGAACGTGCGTTAAAGACACACATAGATAGCTGCCGGGGCAGAGTGGTCACGTTTATCGTGTTGGTAGTTCCAAAGTGTAAACTATTAAAAAATAATAATACAGATGCACACAGATATACAAACAGACAAAGGCACACAAATGGGGGAAGCAACACTACGAAACGAACAAAACAAATGAAAATGACCCAAAGAATACCAAACAAAAACAAAATAAATAAAACAAAGAAAAACAACAACAAAACGAAAAAAAAAGAACAAAGCCACAAAGAAAACCAAACCAAAAAAAAAAGGGGGAAAAAAAGATCCCGGGGTAAAACAAACACACACACACTGCCGCGCGCGCACACACACACACACTGACACACACACACACACACACACACACACACACACACACACACACACACACTGACACACACACACACACACACATACACACACACATACACACACACACACACACACACACACACACACACACACGCACACGCACGCGCACGCACACACGCACACGCACACACACACACACACACACACACACACACACACACACACACACACGAGTATTGAAATAAAATGTTTGTTTATTATCATGAAACAGAAACATAATCGTCAGAATGTATTTCAACATTATCACTTGGAAACACCATTCCTGAACAAACAAACACAGATATGGATAACACTCTAACAGCAATTAGGCCAACTTTAAAAGTAAAAGGGGAAAACTTATGATAAGTCAATGGACAAAAGAAAGAAAGAAACCAATCAAATATAGATAATGAAATAGGGCCTGAGCTAGCATGAAGGAAAACCGAGTGGATGAATAAAATAAGTAAAAGAACATACACATTTCCCCCGAAGACGGAGTGTGGCTGCCCACGTGGCGGGGTAATCAGAAACGGTCACACACGTAATGTTCTCATTCCTAGGTGACTGATGCTCTTGTACAATAGTGTTCAAGTGCTTCCGCTGTTGGGATGATCCCTGGAGTCTTTTAGCCAGGGTAAGCCGACAACGACAACAAGAAATAAGTTAACAAATCAACAAAAGATACGCCCGTATTCAAACCCTACAAAACCCCCAGCAACAACCAAGCACATGCCGCTAAATGATAGACTACCACCACTAGGTCCCTAGCAGCGGCATCGTCGTCGTCGTAGTCGAAATAATAATAATAATAACTAGAGTACTTGCGTAAACAGACCCTGTCGTGACACGCTTGCACCCCTAACCCTAATCTTAACCTAAACCCTTAACCACTAACCCGATTTTGCTCAAATTCGAACTTGTCCAAGCTGTTGACCCCTCGTATCCACCTGTAAACTTTCATGTTGATATATCCAAGCGTTCTCGAGTTGTCGCTGTCACAGACAAACAAACAAACAGACAGACAGACAGACAAACATTTGTTGTTGTTGTTGAAACACAGTGATAACTCTATGTGAGGCCATTGAGCAAATTTGAACACGGACGGACGGACGGACCAAGTGAAAACAATACCAGCTTCGCTTCCCGACTGGTAATAATAACAACAGTAATAATAATAATTACCATCTTCACGTAATGAGAGAAACAATATTCCAAAGTATAAATTTGTCAACATCACAGTTAGCTTGATATTTCTACTTAACGCTCGCATGCACAGGGCACACGCACACACGGAAGGACATGCACGCACGCACGCACGCCGGCACGCACGCACGCACTATCACATGCATACCCTTAACTCGCACGGGCTTATTTCATTAATTTATTTTAAAAATGTGATTCCTAGGATAAAAAACCACACCGATATGTTACATTAAAAAATGAAATTGAAATTGAAGGATGTAGGCCTAGGGGGTCTACTACTCATATTATTTGATAAATCTCTCTCTCTCTCTCTCTCTCTCTCTCTCTCTCTCTCTCTCTCTCTCTCTCTCTCTCTCTCTCTCTCTCTCTCTCTCTCTCTCTCTCTCTCTCTCTCAAGGACAGATTGTAAGAATAGGCATCGCCTAAAATCTTTATCCTTGTCAAATAAAGTTGTCCAGTGTCCAGTGTCCAGTCTCTCTCTCTCTCTCTCTCTCTCTCTCTCTCTCTCTCTCTCTCTCTCTCTCTCTCTCTCTCTCTCTCTCTCTCTCTCTCTCTCTCTCTCTCTTTAATCTTACTTGGCAGTCTCATATAACCACTTTAAGTAAGCGTATATCACAGAAAATCTTTCAGCTTTCAAAACTTAAAATGTTTCTAAATATAAATGCCCGAAAACACTTTTACCATGCTGTTATCCAGTCATGCATTGACTACTCCTCAACTATATATGATTCCAGCAGTGTTAACACACTGAAGCCATTGTTAAGGGCCCACAAACGAGCTCTCAAAGCAGTACTGAATAAATGATCTTCGCTAAAACCTCAAGACTACATGAAACTAGACGTTTTACCATTATCATATAAACTTGAATATAACAAAGCAGTAATGATGTTTAAAATTATGAACGGATTAGCACCCCCATCACTCACAGCAAATTTCCCCCCTTAACCAATCAAGATATACAAATAATATACTTATAAGAAAACCTAGAATCGACCTCTTCAAAACCAGCATGATCTACTCTGGCGGCACTCTGTGGAATTCTATTCCACTACATATTAAAGAAAAGAACAGCCTTCATTCATTTAAAATAGCACACAAAAAGCTCTTGCTTGACAGAGTGACGACAAACACCTAAATCCCAGCTTTAAAGAAGTTTTGTTGGCAATGAATCAATTTCTAAGGGTTTGTTGTCTTCAGGAAAGGGATGTTATGTTTTGTTACTATGTTTACTAATTTCAATGTATGAATTATGTTGTCATAATCATTCTTCGCTATAATCACCTGTTTTCTCGAGTAGCCACATTTTACAGTATCCTTTTTTTCAAAATCCCCATTCCCCATCTCCCCTTTGCTGGTTATGTATATAATATGTAAATAATGTCTTGTGATTTTTTAAATTTTTATGATTGTTGCTTTTCTTGTATGCTTCTCCCCCCCCCGCCCCCTTCTTGTTCTTAAATTTATTTGTTTGTTGCTTTCTTGTTGCTTGCCTCAGGGCTGAGTGAAAAAGCTGTAATTAATTAGCTTATCTCATTACCCTGAATAAATAACATTTCGTTCGTTCGTTCTCTCTCACACACACACACGCACACACGCGCACACTCACACACGCACACGCACACGCACACGCACACACACACACACACACATGAGCGCGCGCATGTGAGACGATGGAGTTAGAGACAGAGAGAAAGACGCACAAACAGACAGACAGGACGACAAAGGAAGACAAAGATATAACTTTGCAGAGGCAATCAATCAATCAATCAATTAATCAATTATTCAATCAATCAACCAATCAATCAACGAATGAAGGATGGAAGGACGGAAGGAAGGAACCAACCAACCAACCAACCAATCAATCATTCAATCAAACAATCAATCAATCAATCAATGCCTGAAATAAACAGACCTTCGACTTGGATGTTATTTGAGTGAAATTCTACAATGATATGTTATTAACGCCCAGTCCTTGAAATTGCCCATTTCATAAAATGGGCAAAATGGTTATTGTCCAGTTCGTGAAATAGCCAATCTAAGACCTGCCGTTAGCCCCAACTAGACCTACTGTGATTTCAAAATATTTATCATTCATAAGCACACAGAAGTCAAGAATTAGTTTTTTTTTAAAAAGAAAAGAGAAACCCCACATATTGATGAGTACATAGACCTATTTTGATTAAACGTTTCGTGAAACAAGTGGCTCAGGCTTGCCCCAGAGTAGCACTCAGTAAGGTTGAAGGGCAGAATAGGAGTGAAAATACAATGTAGAGATATTTGCTACTGTTGAATCAACCTTAACCAATGCACGTGTGAATGGAAATTGAAAAACTACAATGTAGAGAAAGTTACTACTGTTGAATCAACCTTAACCAATGCATGTGTGAATGGAAACTGGGAAAATAAGTATTGTACATTGTTTATTTCACGAATTTGGCAAACCATTGTGCTCATTTCCTGAGTGGGCAATTTCACGGAATGGGCGTAACATATCAAAGGAATATTATTCCAAGAACATCGACTTGGTAATTGCTTGGGTTATCTAAAACAGGCGCTATATAATCAAGCCATGCAAAAACCCTGCGTCGCCCGTACAGTTTGAGCACATTACCCTGTCCATTTGATATAAGCAAAACACAAAGTTTATGAACAGTCATTTGCAAAACATGATTATGACAAGACAGTATAAGAGTAAACCATCGATCCTGCATATGAAAATGTTTGTTAAGCTCAGCAAAAAACATCGACATCTTATGTAACTGATAATGACAATTTCTAAAGTAACAAAGTCGACACATTGCATAATTGGCAAGTAAAGCGGACATAAAATTAGCTTGTTGTGCTCATGAAGTAATTTGTATACACTGCAATATATTATGTCAATAAACTTTGCTATAAACTTAAAACTGAAAATGCAATAACTGATGAAGAAATCATCATCATCATCCTCATCATCCTCATCATCATCAACATCCTCATCATCATCATCGTCATCATCATCATCATCATCATCATCATCGTCGTCATCATCATCATCATCAACAACATCGTCATCATCATCGTCATCAGCATCAGCATCAGCATCGTCTTCAATATCACTGTTATTAAAACAACATAAAGACAATACAACATAATATGTTCATAACAACATCAACAACAGCAAGAATTAGATCATAATTGTTGTCATGTGATAAGTTAGATATAAACAGTGATGGGACACAATAAATAAAATATCTTTTTACTGTCATTTGTAGGCCAATTAGAGCTAGGGTACATCTTATAAGTCACAACAAATCAAGAAAAGAAAAACACGTTAATATATATCCGAAAGATTACCTTGACATTTCAAAATCATAACGGTTCGTTTTTACCATGCTACACAAACTGTTCATTTTTTTTTTAAATCAGAATCATTTAATTACTTTACAGCGTTTCTGCTGACCAAACTCACAAAACTGAATTCCTGTAACTTGACTGACAATCAAAAATAATTCAAACCTTCAGCGAATTGTTCCTGGCTTGACTGATATCGTTATCCTACACAACATTTCTTAACATTGTTATCCATTATATTTTTCAAATCAAGTTTTTTAAAAATAGAAAAACAATAACACAGAATGGCAGGTACATGGACAAATAGAGAGAACATCTGTGAAAACAGACAGAATAAACAACAAAGCAATGGCCAAACCGGAAGGAAACAACGAATAAGAAATAACAAAAAAACAGCAACAACAACAACAACAACAACGACAGCAGCAGCAACAATGACAACAACGACAGAAGCAGCAGCAGCAGCAGCAGCAGCAACAACAACGACAGAAGCAGCAGCAGCAACAACAACGACAGAAGCAGCAGCAGCAACAACGACAACAACGACAGAAGCAGCAGCAGCAACAACAACAACAATGAAAGAAGCAGCAGCAGCAGCAACAATGACAACAACGACAGAAGCAGCAGCAGCAACAACGACAGAAGCAGCAGCAGCAGCAGCAACAACGACAACAACGACAGAAGCAGCAGCAGAAACAACAACAACGACAGAAGCAGCAGCAGCAACAACGACAGAAGCAGCAGCAGCAACAACGACAGAAGCAGCAGCAACAACAACAACGACAGAAGCAGCAGCAGCAGCAACAACAACAACGACAGAAGCAGCAGCAACAACAACAACGACAGAAGCAGCAGCATCAGCAACAACAACAACGACAGAAGCAGCAGCAACAACAACGACAGAAGCAGCAGCAGCAGCAACAACAACGACAGAAGCAGCAGCAGCAGCAACGACAACAACGACAGCAGCAGCAGCAACAACAACAACGACAGAAGCAGCAGCAGCAGCAACAACAACGACAGAAGCAGCAGCATCAGCAACAACAACGACAGAAGCAGCAGCAGCAACAACAACGACAGCAGCAGCAGCAGCAGCAGAAAGAGCGAAAAGACAACAACAAAAGGAATACAAAATTACAGTAAAAACAAACAATAAATACAAAACAGGGAAACAAAAAAATAGACAGCTCACAGCGAAAAAAAGAAAGTAAGAAAGACGGAAGGAAAGAAAGAAATACAAAAATGACAGACTAGGGGTCTTGCACTGCATTTATGACCAGAGAAATCAGAGCCTCTCTATGCCGGTGTAGTCTGGGTCTACGAGAGGCAGTGAGTCGTTCACTTAACAAATAATACTTCAGTAAATCATCGTCACTTATTCTTCCATCGGACTCCACTATATCAGATCCAAGACTCCTTTTGATTCTTTTCTTCAAGATGGTCCCACTTCCTGATGCGCGCGCAGACGGGAAAGAAGAAGAAGAAGAAGTAATCTCATCGTCATTCGTTGTTGGCAAAATGGAATTACGCTTCTTGGGCACGAATTTCTTTGCTTTGTTAGACATGATTTGTTGAACATTTCTTCCAGTAGAAGTTAGCGCTATGGGTTTACTCATTTCATTGTTCTCTGATTGCTTCCGATTCATTAAGGTCCTGGTTGTAAACTTTGGATTTTCATTATTAGAGGCACAGTTAGGATGTAAAAACATACAGAGAAGCTGCATCGGCTCTTTCCTTTGACAACACGGGTGGAAAGTCCTTTCCTTCAACTGCAGCCAGGAAGGGCCCGTACTGAGCTGGCCAGCTGCTTTGTCTTGAAGATGGGATGGCGATAGGTTCACACTGGTTCTGCTTTGGTGGGGTTGGGCTGGGTTCCGTTGACCATACTCAATGTTGAAAACTTCTTGAAAGGGTGGTGAGGAAGTCGACTCTGCTGAGGTCGATTCTGCAGGTACAGAGTGGGATTCTGCACAAACAGTATTGCGGAAAACATGAGTGATAACACTGATTTCACTCGCACAAAGCGATGCACTGATTTAACAATGATTATATATAACTGCACAGTCATAAGGCCTGAACATAATTTTATTTAAGTACAGTTCGATTGAAGTAGGCCTATCAAGTCACGTTTGAGCAAGTAGCTAAGTCACTTAGTAATAGAGAACTGGACGATCAGTGATTTATTCGCAAAAATGGGAAATGTAATTTGATAGATTTGCATTTTGTGAAGGACTAAGCTTTCCAAGCAGGAAATATTGTAATATGTGCCTTAGACTTAGAAGGGAAGTTGTTGTCTTTAAGAATAGGACGAGTAGGGGAAGACGGGGTAAAAAGCGCATGGGCGGGTAAGAAGCCCACCCCAATTATCTCATGAAATAAAGAATATTTCAGTCAAATTTGCCCATGAGACGAATGCTAGACATTAACGCTCGTCTCATGGGCAAAATGAGACTGAAATTTGCTTAATTTCATGAGATAATTGGGGTGGGCTTCTTACCCGCCCATGCGCTTTTTACCCCGTCTTCCCCTATCCTGATATTCCCATGGCCGAGATAGTGGGGTTGTACCATGGGCAAGGCAATCTCCGATAGCAACACAACAGTATATTCTAGGAATGGAGCTTTGGAAGCTCATGAATTCAGACTAAATACTAAAATGTAAGCAACTATATTTGATTTACTGTAGAACATGGTAACCTATCTATGTCTAGTACTTGTCTCTTGGTGATGTATCCAACACAAAAGTATATTACTGCGTATAACGTTAAGATGTAGAAGCATACTTGTTCTACACTGAAGCGGATTCACTGACAACACATAACAATGAACTATAGTATAAGATAATGCTATTGTGAATGCTCTGGCAAAGCATAATGCCCACACTATAACATTAAATAAAACCCCACCTTGGCGCATTGTTTCACCAGAAATATGTGACTTATAGGCTACATGGATCACAATGTCCAAACTAACGCAAACAATGTACTTAGATATATTAAATATTCTTTTGATGTTTCGTGTGCTTGTGGTATGCCTACCCCAGTGCGTCATTTGTTGATAGAATGTCCCATCTTAACTCCAGTTTATAGAGAACATTCTATTGACTTTATCAATTTGGAAAATGACAATCCAATATTATTCAGCCCTTTTATCATTACTTGTGCTGCTATTATTGCACAGTCCCAAGTTGTAAAGTTACTTTGATGTGTCCTTCATTCAATAAGTTAATGCTATTATTGCACAGTCCGAAGTTGTAAAGTTACTTTGATGTGTCCTTCATTCAATAAGTTAATGCTATTATTGCACAGTCCGAAGTTGTAAAGTTACTTTGATGTGTCCTTCATTCAATAAGTTAATGCTATTATTGCACAGTCCCAAGTTGTAAAGTTACTTTGATGTGTCCTTCATTCAATAAGTTAAGTGCTATTATTGCACAGTCCGAAGTTGTAAAGTTACTTTGATGTGTCCTTCATTCAATAAGTTAATGCTATTATTGCACAGTCCCAAGTTGTAAAGTTACTTTGATATGTCCTTCATTCAATAAGTTAATGCTATTATTTCTTTGCTTACTTATAGTGTTAACAATTGTTAGATATATATCACCTTTATTAAGTTTTTAAAATATTATTTTATTTTCGTCTAATATAATCAACAGTCGTTAAATAAACCACTGAACTGTACTTAGAAATAAATGACAAAAATGCATAACAAAGACTCTCATTACATAACCATGCACAAGACATTCTTATAAGAACACAAATGTCAGTCGTCATAAACTCGATTATCACCTTTACTTGAACAGTGAATTTACCTGATATTCGGAGGGGCAGAGAAGGTATCCTTGGTACCAGTGGACCAGCTGCTTTGTGCACCCCTGTGGACAGAGGGTTCCATTCTCTCTGTGGTCCATCATTGTTCATTGAGGTGGCAGTTCGAATCTCCCTCGGCAGAGCGAAAGATGAGGCGAAACAGGACGCCACCACGACGAGGACTGACTGTGTTAATAATTGGCCAACATTTTCCACCGTAAAGCGTTGGTTGTTTTGACACATTGTTTTGTTTAGTGATGTTTTTTATATTAGCAATGAAGGGTTTATTCTGCAAAGGATAGTACCTAGTTGATTGGTTGTGGTTTTTGTTGTGGTTGTTGTTTCTGTTAGTCTTTGCTTATTCTCTTAATAGTTTTTAAAGCTTTTATCTTCATTTCTTTCTTTCTTTGTTACATATACCTATGGTTTTTCAAATCAGCTCTGCTCTGTTCTGTTCTGCTCTGCTCTGTTCTGCTCTGCTCTGCTCTGTTCTGTTCTGCTCTGCTCTGCTCTGCTCTGCTCTGTTCTGTTCTGTTCTGCTCTGCTCTGTTCTGTTCTGCTCTGCTCTGTTCTGTTCTGTTCTTTCTGTTTTTTCTTTTTCCTTTCGTTTTTTTCTAGAGTTCTTTTGTTTTCTTCAGTTCAGTCCTTGATGGTTTTATTTCGTTGTAAATATCTTGAATTTGAGAAGCAAAACATTGTAGCGAAGTCGAGTCTACCATGTATCTGCGCCAAAAAAGTGTTTGGTTCAAGATTTTCTTTTGATGCTCTAAACAATTGTGTTTTCACAGTATTTAAGTTTCCCTAAATATTTGTTTTTCTGAAGGCACTTGTTGAGAATGTTTTCGTTTATAAGTTGTTGTTGTCGTTGATTTTTGCTTCAAAGTGACGCAAACAAAGATAACAGTGAATGTCTAAACATTTGATAACTTTTAGAACCTGAATGTTCGATTTTTGAACTGAAGGCAAGAGATTTAAAAAGCAAAAACAATCTTGTCCTCGAATGTATTTAATAAAAAGTCAGGAACTCTATTCTGTCCGGCCTCGAATTGAGATACAGTTTGAAACATCCTTCAAATTTCCATCTTTTATAGGCTAGAAACGCTCCTACTACTACTAGAGATAATAATTATGTTTGCTTTGGAAACGGGGGTTTCCCCGGGTGTGTGTGTGTGTGTGTGTGTGTGTGTGTGTGTGTGCGTGTGCGTGCGTGTGCGTGTGTGCGTGCGTGTGCGTGCGTGTGCGTGTGCGTGCGTGTGCGTGCGCGTGCGTGCGTGTGTGTATGTGTGTGTGTGTTTGCCTACTAGCGAGCCAACAGAGACCCTTGACAATAGACGATTGATTAGACACTGTGTGAAAACTGATCTCTCTCTCTCTCTCTCTCTCTCTCTCTCTCTCTCTCTCTCTCTCTCTCTCTCACTCTCTCTCTCTCTCTCTCTCTCTCTCTCTCTCTCTCTCTCTCTCTCTCTCTCTCTCTCTCTCTCTCTCTCTCTCTCTCTCTCTCTCTCTCTCTCTCTCTCTCTCTCTCTCTCTCTCTCTCTCTCTCTCTCTCTCTCTCTCTCTCTCTCTCTCTCCGAGTCTCTCTCTCTCTCTCTCTCTCCGAGTCTCTCTCTCTCTCTCTCTCTCTCTCTCTCTCTCTCTCTCTCTCTCTCTCTCTCTCTCTCTCTCTCTCTCTCTCTCTCTCTCTCTCTCTCTCTCTCTCTCTCTCTCTCTCTCTCTCTCTCTCTCCCTCCCCGTAACCTTGGCTC
>JAGGCT020001214.1:0-50000 GCA_017654935.2 Phymorhynchus buccinoides
TGAGAAAGCATGAAATGCTTAACGAATTTCTCTTTAATTTTTAATTTTTCGACGCTAGATTGTGGAGCAGTGCACGGCACTGTCTTCGGAAGAGAAGCAGGCTCTCCTGTCTCCTCAGGCCCCCAGCTCTCCACGCACGATGCCTGAGCAGGACCGTGGGTTGTCCTGTCCCAGCGAACCTCTGCAGGGTGTTGATCCTGTGCTGAAGTCTGAGCCGCGGGTCTGTGTGGGCAAAGACGATGAGAACAAACCCAAAGGTAACATTTCGTTTGAAGTCTTTAAGGACACACTGACAACAAAATTAAGTCCCTTGATTTTTTTCTGGCCATGTGTGACCCACAAACAAATCCCCCAAAACTCAAAACGAGGCTGCTCTTCAAATTGCAGTCTCATTTTGAATTTGGGAAATTTGTATGGCCAAAAATATTTTTGTTGTTTTAATGTTCACTTAATAAAATAAAATAAAGGAGCAGTTTACTGTTCACATACTTAATGACTTATCCAGTCATATGACTTGTTTTTATTTATTCTAGTCTTATCCAGTTTCAAATTCATCAGACCAGGTATAGCTGGGACTAATGTAAAGCTGTATAAACCTGTTAAGATTTTTCATTTAAAATCAACCAGTAAAATACTTAGTAGTTCAGGTTATATCTGCCTCATAGCCATTGTATCAGTCAAACAGTGGGTTTCTCTGAAGTTTGACTTTAAATTGGGCTGTCCTCTGTAGTGTTTGAAATGGAGCCATTTTGAGGTGTGTATCATTGTTGGCCGTGTTTCAGGTTTAAAGGTGTTTGCCCTGTATCTGAACCTGAGCAGAAAGCTGTGGCGGGCCCTGGCTAGAAAGGGTTGGTGTCGACAGCTACGCAGAGCGTCCAAACTCTTCTTCCTCATCTCCTTCATTATTCTGGCGCTGATACATGTTCAGACAGGTGAGAGAGGGTGGTGCAGACCTGTTTACTCTTCCCTTTTTGAGTAGTATTCTACTCAATTTGGACCTCTACTACTCTTGAAAATTGAAAAAAATGCTCTAGTTACTCATTTTCAGTGAACATTGTTTGATGGTTTAATGAATAAAACTACACATTTTACACCCAAACTACTCATTTCAGCTATCCAGACTACTCAAGACTTGTGTAGGGGGTAAACAGGTCTGGTGGTGGGAGGGGAGCGAGAGGGTAGTGGAGGAAAGAGGCTTCAGTGGAAAGTCTGATGTACATAAATTGCTGCTGCTTGCTGGTTTTTGTTGTTGTTGTGGGTTTATTTTTGGGGGGTTTTCTGGGGGGGGGGGGGATTGTTATTTTCATTTATGAATTGGAATGATCTTACTTAATTCTCTCCCCCCTCCCCCCCCTAATTTTTGAAGGAACAACTGTTGGCACACAATCTGTCAATACTTGACACTTTCGTGCTTGTTCTGTTTGTTATTCTGCCTCCCCGTGGGGATACTGGGGGGGGGGGGGGGGGGGGGGTCTTTCGTACAAATAGTTCCCCCACCTTCTGGAAGTTCTGTGCTTGTCACTTCCTCTAATGTGTCACTCTCTTTGACTCTCCGTCTTTTCCCTTTGTTTTCTATCATCTACTCTCTTTCTGACTTATTGTCCTGCCTTTTTTCCAAAAAAAATCTTCCAAACATTTTCTCCTTTGAGCTCCTCCGAAATCGGAATGTGTTGGCTGTACGCAGCGGGGAGACCAGTGAAATCTGAAAACCTGACACATTATGTGCCTTACCCATTATAGCCATATGGCCTGGGAATGCTAAAGAAGAAAAAGAAGTAATTCTGCCTGTAGTTACTGAAAATTTGGTGTTGTCTGTAAACTATGAAAACTTGGAGTTAAAGGGAACATTAAATCCAAAGAGAAGTCATCTTAAAATTAATATTCATGTGTAATAAACAATCGCTGTGCATTTCTTTCTGTTCCAGTCTTTCAAATAGAAATAAATCAACATTAAAGAGCAGAATTGTAGGCCCCAAGGGCGTCACCATGTTGCCACTGTTAAGAGTAGATGCACCCTGAATATGACGTCATACACTCAGTTTATCTACTATAACTAGTGCTTGGGCAGTAAGCCTAAAAGGTATATGTACATGTATAGCATGCATGTGTGTGTGTGTGTATGAATCAGGTTAGAGAGAGAGAGAGTGTGTGTGTGTTTGTTATTTAAGTGAGATCACCAGACAGATTAATTAAGAACTTCTCATCCTTCTTTTCTTTAGCTGCTCAGTGTGCAGCAGGTCAGTGTTGCTGTTGAATGAAGTCACCTTTGTTCCTGGTTTTATCTTAATAGACTATGAGAAGTCTAAGGGAAACTTGAGTCTGTGACATCACAACCTAGCACAAAATGGTGGCCTCCATAAACCTTCACCCTGGCACTTTCCAATGGCGTTTTTTTCGCTGATCTTCACTAAAATCGACTGTTTATTTGCAGGTACAAGCCTATTTACTTATAATATTACAATAGAGATCAACTTCTATGTGAACTGTATGTCCCCTTTAAGTACTGAGCTGTTAAAAATAATAAAAGAATGACATTGTATGCTTGTGGACAGATGTGACGGCCAACTTCAGTCGTGCCATGGAGCTGTGGAAGACTGCAGCGGGAGCGTTGTACAGTCGGTGGAGACGCCAGCCCCTCAAAGTCGTGTGACTTGTTCGCGATTTACTGTGCTGTGGCTCGATGAGTACTTCAAGTGATGTGACCTTATGACCCCTTCAGTGATGTGACTCTCTCTCAGTGGTTGGTTTAAGGTCTAATTAGGCGTAGCCTCTTATAGACAGTGACTCAATGAGCGCTTCTAGTAAAGGGCCTTGATCACTTTGATGCAATGAGCTTTCCGAATATGACTTGATGATCACTTTTGAGTGATATGACTTGGTTATTAGTGTAAGTGATGCGACCTAATGATCCTTCAAGTGACATGGCTTGATATTTCAGTGAATTAATGAGCACTTCCAAGTGACGCGACTTGATCACAAGCGATGTGACCTGATATCTCAAGGGATGTGATTTGATGAGCACCTGCTAACGAGATGACTTGATAACATTTTTATCTTTTTAAGTGGCAGTTATTCTAGTTTGCAGGCTTTAACTCTGAATTTCGTCAACATGGTGGCAAGATTGTCGTATCCGCAGATGTGACTATTTTTAGTGTCGCCTTTGGGGCAGCTGCATTCTGTCTTCCAGGTCATGTGCACTGTATCGCGGCTGAAGAATCAGACAGGGCATACTGTATTTTACAGACTACAGTGGAACCTCCCTTATAAGACCTTCCAAAATCATACAAAATGAGGTCTTATAAGGGAGGGGTCTTATAAGGAGGTAATTTTAATGCTTGCAAATAAGGGCAATGCCTCAGAAAAATAGGTCTTATGTGGGAGGGAGTCTTATAATGGGAGGTCTTATAAGGGAGGTTCCACTGTATTAGACACACCCAAAAAAAAGTTTACTCAAAAGTTCTTATTTTAGGTTAGGTTAGGTACATTATAGTCACAGAGGCGTCTGTAAAATTCAGGTTGCTCCCACCTGGAGAGCGTGTCGCAGCCAGAGGCGCGCCACCCATTTAAAAAAAAGAAAAATTGCATGCGATTTTTATGTTACTGAAGAGGAAGGGAGGGAGGGGGGTAAATTTTGACCAAATGACTACCTTTTCGTTGCCATTGGGTTTAAAGTGTGCTAAGTGCATGAGCACAAGAGACCTCGGTTTATCGTCTCATCCGAAAGACTCCACGTTCAGACCGCAAGGCCTAGTGCAAAGTGAGAGAAAAAATCCCCTGTACCCAGGTTCGAACTCGGGTTTACTTGACACGAAACGAACGCGCTACCACTGTGCCACTCTACATTATAGTATAGTTATAAGTATAGTTTCTTACAATATATTATTAGTCAGTGTAAGAAGCAGTGGTTTCATTCTGGGGGGAAAGCATCGCCTTCTAGTCCGTAAAATATGGTAATATTGTGTGACTTGGTTGCTGAACAGCAAAATGGTTGTCATGACCGTTGTCCACTGTTTTTAACTCCACTACTATTTTTTAACTATAGGTTTCAGCTCCACTTATTTTCCATATCATAGTAGTTACAGATGAGCTGTTTGAATGTTTCTTGTGGACAGCTGTTATTATCCAGTTGCAGTTTTGGCCTTAAATTCAGATATGTCTGCTTGGTTGGTTTGTTTTTTCTCGGTTTTTGTGTGTGCTTTTTATAAACAAATTGAACAAAATCTGTTTCTATTGCAGTAGAAGTAATGCCTCTGTGTGTTTGTGTTAGTCAATCATGACTTTTTAGATAGCTAAGGAGGTGACTGCTGTTTTGGAGAGCTGGGCCTGAATTCACATTGAGATAGTATGAGACTTATCATCATGATATATTAGAAGTCCTAAAGTCCTACTACTTTAGAAGGACTTCTAAGATATGATGATAAGTCATACTATCTCCATGTGAACACTGGTCTATACAGGCTCTGGGCAGGGATTTGTTAAGTGGACCTCTGTGTTGCAAAGCATTTATTTATTTTCAGTCCACTGCCTTCAGTTAAATCCACATAATATGGCCTCGTCTCAGGCTTGAAGCATGTTCACAAGTACTTTTGTCTCATAGCATTATCCTTAACTAACAAAGGTGTAATAAATAGCTTTAGATCTGTAATCTATTCTTTAAGTTCTGCATGACATGTTAAACGCTGAACAGGCTGCTTCCTTTGGGTGAAGTTAAACTAGAGCTGATATGTCAAAACGGCCGTCAGTCATTCTTCCCCATGGCATTCGTTCAGATATCATTGATCCAGCAATGTGGAGTATTTTACCGTCTTTGACGAAGAGATGTGATTGGTATCAAGGGTTTTAACTCAATGGAGTCATGTCGGAGACGTCATTCTGACACTGTTCCAATCCTTTGGAGTCACATCGGAGGGAGTTTTTCCGATCGATTTTGCACCTCGTTTAAACCAGTAAAAGGGAAACAATTCGCTGTTCCTAGTAATCCTGATACCTTATTATTATAGTTGCTTCCTTTAGACCGTCGTTAGTCTCATATTTTAGTTTTTTACTCCTTTAAATTGAACTACTTATCATCTTCAAATTTGCTTCATTCAATATGGTGGCGACCACATGGCTCACTTTATTCAAACGTTAAAAAGTTTATGTTTATATTATGCTTCTTATAATCCTTTTGTGATACTAGATCCAGATCATAACAAAGTGGTTAGCCTGTGGAGTAGGAATACCCCACATGGCCGAAAGGCCGAAGAGGGCGTAAAGCCTTATTTCGCTTGGAGAAGGAAGTTTTTGTTTTCCTGACGATCGCATTTCATCATATAATTATTAACAGCGTGAAATATATGCCGCTCACTCGTTCAAGGAAAGAAGTCTTCAAAAATATACCGATTTATCTGTTACTCTGTGCATGTTTGAATGATGTGCATTTGATTTTTGGCATTTTTTTTTAGAAAATGACCTAAAATAATGTGATCTGAGGGAGACACTGTGATTTTGTATGTGACTTAATTGGCTCATGTTGATCAACTCGGTTTTCAGAAGAGCTGGGTAATTTTTGGTATAGCAAATCACTTGTCTTCCTGCTGTTGTTGTCTCTTTATGTATCTAGTCAGTTTTTGGTTTGCTTTACAGCAGACCTTTGCTTTTGCAATCATAGTTATGTTTGCCTTCATGTATTGGCCATCTTCCTTAAAAATCCAAATGTTTTGTCTAGTGTCTTTAGGTTTTCAATCTAGTATCTGTGTTTTTAAATGGTTTTATGTTTGTGTATGATGATTTTATTTTTTGATGTTCGCTTTTCTTTGACACTGAAGCTGTGTACATGAAATCTACCTTGCTGTAATTCTTAGACCTTTGCTTGCCAGTACTGTTGGCACTATGAAACATTTGCTTTTAGAAAGATGATGCAATGAAAGGTGCTTTGACATTTGAACATTTAAAAAAATCTTTTATTGGAGGATATGTCTTGCCAGTTGGTGATAACATGTCTTTAAACAGTTGTCAGATAACATTTAAAAAAACCATACATGTAATAAAGAGTATCACCAAGAAACATGATTCTACATGAATTTGGATGGGGGGTAAATTAGTATGGTATCCATATGTTTTATAACTGAAGTGAACACATCCAACCTAATGATGACGTAGTCTTGAAGCTAGGCATTTGCCACCTTTTTTTTTTCACATTGAGCAACTTCAGCTTTGGTGAACAAGATCTGTATTTTGAAACCCTTTCACAGGTCCTCTTTTCTGATCAACGAATACCATTTTTTTTACTATTGGCTGATCAATGCGCTTTTCAGATCATTAAGTGGTGGTAAAATCTTTGGAGTTTAATTTTTTTTTTTTTGGTCCTGTCTGGCTGAAATTCCATTATGACTTTATAGAAGACTAACAGCAGACTTGGAATTTGACAGCATGTCATCCAGGAAGTGTAGTGTAGGAAAGCACTAACGTAACTTGAAATTATCTGAAGGATTGTGGATTGCGTCATGCAAGTATTTGGATACTTAAAAAAAAAATTGAGAAAAATGGAGTTCATTTGTTTTCGCTTTCTTGAACTGTAAATTGTTATTGTGGTTCTTTTAGCTTTTGCCTCTTGGTTACAAAAATGTGTGCAATCATATTTCTTCCCCCCCCCCCCCCCCCCCCCCGAGGATATGTATAAATAGTTCCCCCACCTTCTGGAAGTTCTGTGTTTTAATTTCCTCTAATCTGTCACTCTCTTTGACTCTGCCATTTCCCTTTGCTTACTGTCATCTACTTACTATCTTTCTGCCTTACCGGTCCATTCTCCTGCCTTTTTTCACGAAACACTTTCAAAAACATTTCCTCCGTCCGAAGTCGGACTTGCTGGGCCTATTTCTTAGTTAGGCGCATATCGGCAGCATGACACATCTGCGCTCATAATTGACAAGAAACTGTCTGAGCGATCGAAGATTTCTTTTTTTACTGTTCCTTATTGGTTTGCGCTTCAGAAGCACATGGGTCCAACTACACAAAATGAAAAACCCTGAAAGGCTGGGCGGGGTCTAGGGGTAATGTCCCCCTGCAGCTGAAGAAAAAAATGATTTATGAAAGTATTTTAGTTTGCTTTTCCTACAATTTATACAAATGCTTATTGTAAAGTGTTTGAAGAATACAATAGACACACAAAGATCTTGTTTGACAAATTTAAAGGATGGAAGTTCAGTTTAACGTCGCGTATTGGCTTTCGCCATGTACGACGGGCTGAACAAACCAACCAGGGTATAAACAAAAATTTATGTTCCTGAATCACTGTCTTAGCCAAAAGGCCGAGAAACGATCAGAATATGAACATTATTAAAAAATTTAAAAAGCATGAAATTCCTTCTTTTTTTTGGTAGTAAAATTCAAAAACAGGAAATCCTTGTATACCAGGAAAAGTTGCACCCATGTAAGCATGGTTTTGTGTTGATGCAGCCATCAAAATTACCACCTTTGTATGTTTATTTATGACATCATGTCTCCCCCATTTATTGTTTCCTATATAAATGCACAAGAGTTATGAGAGTTGTGCAGGTTTAGGGTATGGGTTTTTTTCTCCAAGAGGCAAGAAAGAATTCATTAACATTTCAAATGACTTTTTGGGTGCATTTCAATGTTTGTGTACATTTTTCTTTGAACTGTATATATATCATGCTTTGCACTTTTTAGCTAATTGTTTTTTAGCTTGATGAAATATTTGGTACTTTATAGTCACAGAGGCGTCTCTGTGAAATCCGGGTTGCTCCCGGGCATGCCTCCCATTTTTTAATTTTGTTTATTTGCATGCGATTTTTGTGTGACTGATGAGGAAGGAAAGGGGTGTGTGTGTGTGTACATTTTGACCAAATGACAATTTTTTTCGTTGTCACTGGGTTTAATGTGTGCTAAGTGCATGGGCACACAGGACCTTGGTTTATGGTCTCGTCCGAAAGACTCCATGTTCAGACTGTAAGGCCTAGTGCTGAGGAAAAATCCTCTGTACCCAGGTTCGAACTCTGGTTTATTGTATATGAAGCAAACACGTTACCTCTGTGCCACTCTACACCTTAAGATGTTCTTTTCCACTACTTTTAACGGTTTTATTAATCTTCAAAAGGAATTGCGCCTTGACCATACCAAGGAACAATTATCTCCTGAACCCTCACAATATTTTCAGACAAAAAATGATTTTCTTCCAGTACCATGCCTGGGTCTGTATTCACATTGAGATAGTATGAGACTTATCATATCTTTAGAACTATAGAAGTCCTTCTAAGGTAGCAGGATTTGATAGGACTTCTAAGACATCAGGATGACAAGTCTCATACTATCTCAATGTGAATACAGGCCCTGGTCATTTAAGCCAGGTGAACTTTAATTGTATCAACTATCAAGTGATCTCATGCTTGATTCTGGTTGAAAGGATTCGATTTTCTCAACTTTTGACTCTACCATGTTTGAATATAGCGTGCATGTTCTCAAAGTAGCCTGGAAAAGTTATGGGCCATGAAATGTCCAAGAAAAAAAACGTGTAACGAAAAAGAAAAAATACAAACTGTCTTCATGGAGGTTTGTGGCCCCCTTTTCAAAAATTTTTTGTATCGTTTTCCATGTAATGTTGATAAACTTGTGTATTTTTAGCATATATGCTTGTTGAATAACATGGGTGCTCCTGGGAAATGTAAAAAATCATGCAAGGCAGGGGCAGCGCACACACACACACTTATTTTTTAAACTCCTCTAGACTAGTACAAGTGCTACATTCCTTTGAATATAGCAAACTAGTTACACACGTGCTCCGCACGGGTCCAGAAATTAAATGCAAAGATAATTTATTCAATGTTACATTCATAGAACATATCGCCGCCCGCATGCAATACAGACGTAAGTCGAATGATGTCACTTCCCATGAGGAATGGAAAACTCAATATTTTGGTCATTTCGGGCCACATAACGTCATTTTTTGTTCCCTTAGTGTCACCATCCGTGTTTTTTCTTTGCAAATTGTTGTTTTACAGCTTTGTTAGATGATACAGCTTGTCTAGATCAACTGGTAAGTCCAACACATCGAAGACGACCAATTTTGAGTTACGTCTGTATTGCATGCGGACTGCGATATATGCTGTCTGCATATGTAAAAGTTCCCCGTACCATAATAATACTGGAAGCAATGTATTGATTTGAGCAAATTTTGCGTGACTTAGTGGCAAACTTTATTAGCACTGTTGTCGTCGTACGAGAGCGAGAAGGGGAGACAGAGAGAGAGTAGGTGTGGGGGCATGGGGATACAAAGATAGATGAGAAAATGTACTTGAGAAATATAAGAATAAGATCATTACAATTTACCTTTGTTGTAGAGTGGAGAGAGAGAGAGAGAGAGAGAGAGAGAGAGAGAGAGAGAGAGAGAGAGAGAGAGAGAGAGAGAGAGAGAGAGAGAGAGAGACAGAGAGAGAGACACACACACACACACACACACACACACACACACAGTGACAAAAAAAGAAGCAGAAGTTACGAAACACAGGTTCGGCATTCTTCGTGTTTTCCAAGGTAGATTCGGCAATTTCCGACACAGCTCAGGCGACGCAGACGACACAAAATTTGAAGGAAATTTTATACAATTTATCTTCAAAATCAACTTTCAAAAGCAAAATTTTGAACCAGACATAGCGGAATTGCGTCCGAACGCGTTCTGGAACTGTATGGCAAGCAAAAGTCCGACAACGACGTGGTATCCGAGTTTTTACGTTCTACACTTCGGGCCTTAGCGTATTATATTATAGATGCTTATATAGGCCCTTTTTATTGTACAAGTGTGTGTGTAAGAAAATCATTGCTTCTCAAATTCTCATAATCCGGCGACACCGGCTCTAGGCAATTCAGGACATCCTGCAAGGAGCATCTATGGACTAATGTATTCAATTTCAAAAAATTAAAATTCAATCCAAGATTTATGATCTTGTCAGTTGTCCAAATGTATTGTCAAGTGTTTTCTGGTCTTGGTCAATGGTCGACTTAGTGGGGGGGTTTCACGCCAGGGGGCAGTCAATCCACTAGGGGCTTATCACGCGATTTTCTTAGTTGGGCATAGTGAGAGAGTCCCACCATCTCTCTCACTATGCCCAACTAAGAAAATCATGTGATAAGCCCCTAGTGGATTGACTGCCCCCTGGCGTGAAAAAAATCCCACTAAGTCGCTCATTGTGTCTTTAGGCAACGCATCTCGATTTCAGAAGAGGAAAATGGTTTGAAAGAATGTGCATGAAATAGAAAAAAGGAGAATTTAGACAGAAAAGTAGTAAATGTCAGTCATTAACTCTTCTACTACCAAGTATTACTTGGACTGTTTACCGTTGCGCACCAAGTAATTTTTGCCGCTGCACTGATTTTCGCACACACTTTAAAAATTAATAAAAAAATTACTTGCTCGAATTATCACTAAATTTACCTGTGTCGATCTGCTGCTGCAAACCCAAGATCGTTTCAACACTCTTTTTGATTCGCCTAAGTTCAGATTCTGCCACTTTTTCCACAGTAAATGCTTCGTCTGCACTATCGCCATCTTGTAGAAGTTCACGCCAAAAGTTGTCAGTTTCCATCGTCAAAAACGTGACAAAATTACAAAATTTAGCCTACAAATGAAGATGGTGGAAGGTTGTGCTTTCCCTGAGCGAACTGCGCATGTCACGGAAGTAAAGTCACTCGATATAAATAGCGCAAAGGGGGACACCGGGGATTCCCTAGTATCTGGCGGTCAAACCCGCCTGTGGCTAGCAATGGTATATGGTAAACCGGCGGGTCAACCCACCGACAGTAGTAGAAGAGATAAAGAAATAAGAGGCTATGTCTTCAAGGCTCACTCGCTGTTTTCGGAGATAGATCTAAATGCCAGAGATAGATCTAAATGCCAAATTGTTCAGAAAGGGTACGGTTTCTATACTGTACTCATTAGCTTCATACGATATACCACCATTACAACAAAAAAGTGAATGTGCAGCGGTTCATTCATGTGATATTTTTAACAGACAAAAATTCAAAGTCAGTCATCATAGTCCCTGAGGTCAACAATACCTAAGCACTGCCAAATTTGGGGACTGTATCTGCTAGAATAGAAAAGATATGGCCCAAACAAGTAGACGATGTTCAAGTTTAAGAGAGTATAAGTCATCTAGATACCGTATCACCTTAGGCTAATACACCAACATGCCAAATTTGGGAACCATAACTGCAAAACTGAAAGATGGCCAGGACAAAAATTACATATTAAAGATCAAGGTCATTGATTAATTTTGTTATGCAAATGTTTCTTGAAAACTTGCATAAACATCTATGTGTATGTAAAGTTTGAACAATGCATGCCTCGTAGTTCCTGAGAAAAAGCCAACACTAAAGTTTGTACCACAGACGCCACACACACGCATACATACAACCGAACAATTATGAGGACATAGACTCACTTCGTTAACAAGAGTGAGCCAAAAATAGAAGTAAAAAAACTTAACTAACACATAACTTATGGAAGACGAGAAAACAGGGAAGAAAACAAAGATTTCCTAGAATTAAAAAATCGCTCACAAAAACACTGCACAGAGCATGGATAAAATTTTGATGGCTTGGAGTCAAAACGGACTATATTTAAATAGTCCATTGACGTATTGTTGAACTTATTGCGAACACTAATAACTTGTATTTTAAAAAGATTGCAGAAATATAAAAAGCATAAACCCCATTTTATATTAATACAAGTTATTAGTTTTTGCAATATCATAAATAAGTCAATTTGACTTAACCATCGAAATATAATCAGCCCCAACCATTCATCAACGCATAAAAATAAAACGCACACTTGTAGTTTCAAATTATTTTATTTCCTGCTATGTACAGACTCCCCTCTCTCCAAGGACCAAACTGTGTTGGTGGCTACTTGTCTTGATCAACTACCGATGCTTGCAAATACCTACCCTCAGCTCAAAGGAAACCCAAGTGCTCAAAGTTTCTCCTGAGGAATGTACAAATCAGCAGATGTAAGTGGATCAATGAGCAACTTAGGACGCGGATTTGACCGTCAGGGGGCAATCAAACCACTAGGGGTTTATCACGCGATATTCTTAGTTGGGCATAGTGAGAGAGAGAAACGGAGATAAGTCCCACCCTCTCTCTCACTACGCCCAACTAAGAATATTGCGTGATAAGCCCCTAATGGTTTGATTGCCCCCCGACGGTCAAATCCGTGTCCTAAGTTGACCATTAGAAAATAATTATAACTATTCAGTCAGTCAGTTTTCTTCCACATTATCAAAAAGAAAGGGAAAAAATCCAACATCTAATAGTGAAAACTGGCAACTTTGGAAAGCAGCGTTTACTTGAAGACTGACCTAGCTAAACACCACTGGATCTCTCGAAACAAAAATATCATGCCTTTGCCTTAACTGATGTAATCATATAGCTAATAATTCGTGGCATATTGACGGTTGCCTGAAAAAAATGCCTATCAACTTTTTTTTTCCTTTTGAGAGCGACAGTTTTTGAAGGCAAACCTCAATATACCTTAAAAAAACAACTGCCTATCACCCTTTTGAGCAAGTTTTTGAAGGCAAACCTCAATGTGCCTAAAAAAAAAATGCCTATCAACCTTTTTTTCCTTTTGAGAGCGACAATTTTTGAAGGCAAACCTCAATGTGCCTCGACGCGCTTTATTAAGAGAACAAAAAACAAACAAATCTGAATTGAACAAGACCAAGAGCAGCACCAAGTCACAGAGTGGAGTGTTAACAGCTAGCTGCCTTTGAAAAGATGTCGCCTCCTGAGAAGGCTCTTCTCCTCTCTAGCTCTCGCCTCGTAAGGCCAACGTGTAAAATAACCTACCACGCCACTGTGTGCACAACAGGGGTTGTACTAGACAGACGTGACATGCGAGGCTCACTGGGAAAGGGCAGGACCTAAACCATAGGAAGAAACTGTCCTAACTTTTTAAAAAAGAAGAACAGACCAATACACCGCTAAATTCGATTAACCTTGAAATTAAAGGAAAAGGCTACATATAAAATAAAACTAACCATATTAAGTCATGAATAATGGACACGTTTATTGGAGACACTTTGACAGCAAAATCAAACCAAATCCTGCCACAGCAAACTAAAATGGCACCCATAGCACACAAACTGACCAATAAGTTTGCCTAAAAAAAAAATGCCTATCAACCTTTTTTTCCTTTTGAGAGCGACAATTTTTGAAGGCAAACCTCAATGTGCCTCGACGCGCTTTATTAAGAGAACAAAAAACAAACAAATCTGAATTGAACAAGACCAAGAGCAGCACCAAGTCACAGAGTGGAGTGTTAACAGCTAGCTGCCTTTGAAAAGATGTCGCCTCCTGAGAAGGCTCTTCTCCTCTCTAGCTCTCGCCTCGTAAGGCCAACGTGTAAAATAACCTACCACGCCACTGTGTGCACAACAGGGGTTGTACTAGACAGACGTGACATGCGAGGCTCACTGGGAAAGGGCAGGACCTAAACCATAGGAAGAAACTGTCCTAACTTTTTAAAAAAGAAGAACAACAGACCAATACACCGCTAAATTCGATTAACCTTGAAATTAAAGGAAAAGGCTACATATAAAATAAAACTAACCATATTAAGTCATGAATAATGGACACGTTTATTGGAGACACTTTGACAGCAAAATCAAACCAAATCCTGCCACAGCAAACTAAAATGGCACCAACCCACTTTTTTTGGCCATTTTCAGCACTATCCATAGCACACAAACTGACCAAGAGTATTAGATAACTCTTTTAAGTTTAAAACAAGAAAAAGCTACAATACGGTAAAAGCCTGTTCTGCACACAGTGCTACTTCGTTCGACACAGCAACTCCCGACATAAAATATTTTCTATTGCTTACCTGTAACAATTTCATGGTTTTTAGGATGAGCATGCACCATGCATGATGATGAATTTCTAGCTTTCCCAACACAACTAACAATCCCACTCGTGTTTTCATCTTGCTCAATGAATGCAACAAATACAAAACATTCAACAATTTAATTTTCAACCCAACAAATTTGTTCATAAAAAAACAAAAAAACGCATCCAATTTTTGTTTTTGCGTGTTGCATTCATTCATAATGTAAACTCAAAAGTTCACACGGGTTCTCTCATGTCATGTATACTAGCACACAAGCACTTTTAATAGTATACACACATGTGATTTGCTCATCTTGCACTCGTGTGAAATTCAATCATAGTCTTTCAATGCACACATCCAAACATAGTGAACTGAAGCATACGCATTCTCGCTTACTGTCTCAAATCAATGAAAATCAACAAATGTCAACAGTCAGGAAAGATTTATACAATCCGTGTACTCATTCTTACAACAAACATGTCATTCATTTCGATCAAAGTATGGTCAAAACAATACGTGGGTTTAAATCATTCAGCGCAGCATCATACACATGCTTTGCATGTAAGATGGCACTTTCTTAAGCATCGGTACAATTATACACATCAATACTTTCTCATTCGATGGAGCTAAAGGGCTCAGCACACGCTGCAACTTTTGCTAGTTGTACCTACAACTTTGTGGTTGCAACAGTTTCATGCAACCTACAACAAGGTTGTAGGGTTGCAGCTGTGGGTTGTAGGGTGATAGAAAACGATCCTATCTCTGAGCCTCCACTTGCAACAAGTTGTAGGTTGCAGCCAATCAGAGCGCGCGCGTCGTTTCGTATCACGTAATTTTTATGTCTCAATGTCGGAGTGAAACCGTCGGACTGAAACATGCAAGTTATCGATCGAGTTAATTCGTAATTTTCCCTGCATTTGGGAACCGAGTGTCCCGATTAAAAAAAAGTCGGGGCAGGTACAAGAGGCCAAAATTCAAATAAGCCATGAAATGGGCGGCATCATGAATGATGAATACTTCCACGGCATGTTTTCTTTTTCAATCGATGTAGTCTAGATCAAAACAGTGTGTAAAAATAGAAATAGGATACTAGGCCTAGTAGGCCCTATTTGTCATTTTGAGTTTTTAGAAGCACACCTACTCGAAACAGGACTCTGGTACCGACCATCGTCATCGTGAATGACAAAATAACAACAGTAGCAGCAGCAGCAATGATAAGATCGTTGTGTTCATTTTCATCGCGCTCGGAGGAAGCCATTTTGTTAGAATGTAAACCAAAGGAAGTCACGGAAAGGCTCGCGAGAATTTTCCATATATGGCACGGGATTGCAAGGGTGTTGCATAAAAGTTGCAGCGTGTGCCCCAAGCTCTGCGATTTTAACTGCAACTACTTGTATGCAACTAGTTGTATCAACTAAAAAGTTGCAGCGTGTGCCGAGCCCTTAACACATCTAAGAAAACGGTAAAAAACACAGCATAAAATACACCATCAAAATGTACCCCAGTGCTCAAATAGATGATTTTCGGAGAAAAAAAACTAGGGGAGAGAACTTTGTGAAAATTGGAGTTGTTAACCTTGACCAAAGAGGGACAAAACCATACTAACTATGGCGTTGAAGAGATAAACCAGGATGCGAATGAGCGACTTGCAAACATTTGTTTTGAGAAATGAGGGGTGGTTAGAAGTGACCACAAACTAATCGAACCAGCAAAATGTGCCATAAACATAAATGACGTAAAGTTTAGAATAACGCATTGCATTATGCGTCATGTGTGTCAACTCAAACACACGAGGAGACGGCTAATGAAGCCAGCGTAACTTCCCATGTTTGTCCCCACTCAGTTAGGTGGGATCTTTCACACACACCTTGAAAATTACTCCCCTAAATTGTTTCCGAACAAATTATATTATTTCTTTTTTTTCCATTACTTGAGCATAGCAACAGAAGTAAAGGATGTGGAAACATCTATGCATAGGAACTACACAACAAAGAAAGTTCAATTCCTTTTGTGGTTGCTTCATTGCGTTTTGAACATGACATATCAGCAAGAGATGAATCTGAATTGATTATAGATTTTGTTTTGTTTTAAGAGAACAGCTTATCCTTAAACCCACAGCCGGCATATATAAAGCGTTCACGCGAGGCGTGCGCCATCATTCTTATCGTGGCTGACGAGAGAGACAGTTCAACCGTTCTTTTTCCCCTGTTGCTCAAGCCACTGCGAGTCAGAACTTCGCAGCGACTAGGCTAGCAGTCTATACAGGATTGGTAGCTTTCCCTTTAACGAATACTAGATTATTTTTAGTGTTGGGTGAACAAAACACACGCTGAAGCCATGTCATTGTGGTATTGTCTATTCAAATAATTCCTCTTACGTTTAACCAGACACCCTCATGTAAACCACCTACAAAAACACACACTAAAAAACAAAACCACTCCTTGTGTGCAAAATCAACCTAAACCCACAAACACTCCGCAAGACGCCTGTCAATTGTATCCAAAAGAAAGGTGTTGACGATGTGCGATTGGTTTGTTGTCCAATGCCATTCTACACTGAAATTGCATAACAATCTACCCTGAGAACTGATCCCTTTGTGAAGCCATGGTGCGCGGTGGTTGCGTCACGTCTAGTAACACCAAACGTTAACGATGAAACAGCTCCCCTAATTTAATTAATGGTTACAAGCACCTTTTAAAAAGCAGGCGTTTTTTTAGAAAAATGTACAAGGCAGTCAACAGGCTAAAAACAAAAGACTATGTTCAGCTTGCTTGTTTGTGAATTCCTACAATGAATAACACAAACACACACACAATTACTTAAAAAAACAAAAAACAGACTGAAGTTCTTCCTTAAGATTAAAAAAAAACCCATACACATACACACTGCAATAACGCACGAACCTTCTCCAAAAATCTGGACTACACACTGAGAAAAACAAAACAAAACAAATAGAAAAACAAACAAACAAAAAGACGAGAAAAAAATTGTGGAAAAGAAAATTCACAATGTACGCTTTAAAAAAAAGAAAGAAGCAAGATACAAGAAAGGTGGCTAAGCTGGGAGACTTAGCAGGCTCCTACTAATGGTAAAAATACACGTTGATATTTCTCGTTCTTTCCCCATGGCAACACACTGATGCGCAACAACAGAACTTGCACATCACTGTGTTGCCATAGGGAAAGAGCGAAAAATAAACGACGTGCACTGTGACCATAAATAAGGAAGTAAGGGTAGAGGGTTCACTTGGTCTCCTCTTCGCCGCCGCCGCCGCCGCCTTCCTCCTCCTCCTCCTCCTCCTCCTCTTGCTGCTCCTCCTGGTGCTGAGCGGGCTGCTGTTCGTTGGGGCACTCGCGGGCAATGTGGCCCATCTCCTGGCAGTTGTAGCACTGGATCTGCTGGCGGCTGCCGCTGTTGTCGGGGCAGTCCCGCGCAAGGTGGCTGCGGTCTCCACATCTGACCCACCACACAAAAGGCAATGGGATCATAAAACGCCACCTCAAGACTTTTAACGTTCTTCGCATGTTTGCCTAGACTTTCTCCCAGAGTTATTGTTCTGTGAAAAGTCTTTTTCGTTACTGTTTTGCTGGGAGATGCAAAGACATGTAATTCTAAGATTTTAATGTGCCTGCAAACGGCTTTAAATTGTTTACGTGTCGGTGAACGTAATGGAAAAATTAAGGTAAGAATGTGTGCAACAATTTTAAAAGTGAAACGTTACAATTTACATGGTTTGAGCAAATCACAAGTCACATGCACCAACATCTAATAAAACATGAATATCTAATAAACTACTGTAGGGAAACAAATACATATACACACACATTCCAAATCAACACTACCGTAATTTACGGACTATAAGGTGCACCTGATTATAAGGTGCACCCCAGAAAAGTTTTATTAGTAAATTCAAATTTTACAACTCGGCGCCAAAAGTACAATCTCTACCATTAAAAAAACTGCCTGGAAAGCTCTTCGAATCGACAGTAAAAGTCTTTTTTTTTTTTTTATCCCGGAATTTTCACGGAATTTTAGCAAATTTCCGGAATAATTCCGGCAAAACGGAATGGTAAACAGGTCTGCCTGATTATAAGGTGCACCCCCCAAATTTTACACAAAATTAGATTAATTTTTTTTTTTACACTATATTATCAGTCACATTATAAGGCGCAGGGGTCTCAGTCTAGGGAAAAAAGTATCGCCTTATAGTCCGTAAAATACGGTAGTTTCCATTTCGCACAGGAAGTGACCACTCACTTGTAACAAGCACGGTCAGTGTTGGAGCAGTCGCGAGACAAGTGGCCGCTGCCGCCGCAGTTGTAGCACTTGCGGTCATCAGTGCGGCGGTCAGTCTCCTGGCAGTCCCTTGCCAGGTGGCCAGTTTCCCCGCAGCGAAAGCAGGGCCGACTGCTGACCTCAGGGCAGTTACGCTGAACGTGGCCAGTCTGGTTACAGTTGTAGCAGGCTCCTGGGGAGAGATTAGAAAATAAATAATGTTTGGGGCAGTGGGTGGATGCCTCGTGCCTCCATACGAGGAGCTGGACGATCCCGCCCCCTCCACGAGTCTCTCCCCGTGGAGGGGTCTTTCGTAAAAATAGTTCTTCTACCTTCTTCTCCTCTTCTTCTTCTTTGTTCGCTCAGACAGTTTCCTGTCACATAAGCGTAGATGCGTCATGCTGCCGTTATGCGCCAAACTAAGAAATAGTTAGGCCCAGCACGTCCGACTTCGGCTGAATTCTACCTTCTTGAAGTTCTGTGCTTGTAACTTCCTCTAATTTGCAAGCATCAGAATAGTTTGAAGTCCAACATTCTGAAAACCACGGTAAAAGGGCCGTCAAGGGCCTAAACTGAATAGGAACACTGAAATGAGTTCCCAACACCACCAAAAAGGTTAATAAAGATAAATCACTTTAAAATGTTATTTAACAGAAACGATAACACTGGAGGAAAAGGCAAAGCCTTTGCTAACAAGAGAAGCCATTCCTTTGTAAGAAATTCTTAATCCTCTGAAATTAGCAGATCCTCTGATCATTCTGATGCCTGAATCTGCCACTCTCTTTGATTATGCCTTTTCCCTTTGCTTTCTAACATCTATCTTTCTGACTTATTGGCCCATTCTCCTACCTATTTAAAAAAAAAAAATCTTCCAAATAATTTTTCTCCTTCGAGCTCCTATGAAATCGGAATGTGTCGGCTGTACACAGTGAGACCAGTAAAAACTGAAAACCGGACACATACGTACCTTACCCATTATGGCCATATGACTTGAGAACGCAGAAGAAATCATGTTTTTTTGCTTATCTTTATTATGTCTACAGTGTGTTATTAGTTTACAAACCAAAAATGTCAGTCTTGAGCTAGAAACAAAAGCGAAAAATGTCCTTGTGATCAGGAAAGCAAAGGTTTCACAAACCATAACTAAATTAATGAAAGTTTAATTTTTTGGTAAAATGAAAAACAAAGTACAAAGAAACCACACCAAAAAAAACCCACTGGACCTGATTACAATGAATAGGGAGAACTTTTGTTCACTTTACCTGACATTTTCTTTTTTCAACACCATTCTGTGAAATATCATCCTTAGTTAACCAGCAGTGGTTAGGCGTTTTTTAAAAAGTAAAATTAGCAGCCCTCCCCACCCTGTCAATGGTTCTGATTCCAATAACACCCTTTATACTTTGAAAGAAATTTAAGAATGTTGAAAAATCAATTTTTTTTTTAAAAACTAAATAATAGTACCAATATTATTTTTCAGTGTTGCATTTACAAACTAAAATAATGCAGAATTCTTATGTACAAATTACAATATACAACAATTACAAGGGCTCCTCCATATGCTTCACTACCTGAGTCTATCTCCCTGGAACATTCGCGGGCAATATGGCCGAGCTCGTTACACTTGTAACAGCGATCCATCTCCATTTTACACTCCCGGGCGTAGTGGCCTAGGCGATTACACTTGTAGCACTTGGCTGTTTGACACACACAAAATCCATCACTTCAAATTGTGTGTTTTTGTTTTCTTTATTGGATGGCAAACATAATCACTGCTGATGGGACTGCAATGTTAATCACTGATAAAATATTGATCTCCCATTTTATTTAGCTAAATATTGGCATGCAACACACAAGAAAACACATGAATGCATAAGGCCGTGTACACACATAAGCGGATATTCCGTGCGGAAACCCGTGCGCAATCCATAAATAAGTGAAAGGGAAAAGATTTGCGCATATGTCCGAATTTCTCGTATATGCATAAACTTTTATCCTTCTTTCTTCCACTTATTTAGGGTTTTCCGTAAGGAACTTACGCGTCTAATGTGAACCCGGCCATAAAGCTGCATCTATCCTTTCATCACAAAATCTTGTATAAGAAATTTTCCTTTTTTTTTTTACATGTCATTGCGTAAATTTAACGTTAAAACAACAAAACAAACAATTAAATTTGTAAAACAAATTTCTACCCAAACCAATTTTTTTAAATTATGAATTTAGTTATTTACTGAATAGATTTATCAGTTTCAAAAAATAAAGATTGGACAATACTTCTCATACAAGAAAAATACTTCACCTTTACTCTTAGGTTATATCATTAATATCAATACAAAAAGGCAATTCACATGACACACTGTAACAATAAAACTACAAATCAAAGTAATTTAGTCACCACAGAAACATGCATTTCAAACAAACCTTGTAGTGCATACAAGATAAAAACAACAACCACCATAACACATTAACAGTGAAGGCAAGAACAGGCATAATTGCACACTCCACAGAACATGACAGCTCAGTGCAGCATTAATTGAAACCTTGCAAGGGGGAACAACAATTTGAGCCATTGGTTTTTATAATGATGCATAACACACAAAATATAACAGATGCATTAGTTAACAGTCCAAACCAAACGAAGGAATTAGAAAGTAGTGCAAAAAATGGGATCAAGGTGAATGAAATAATGATCACTAGATTAGTAGATTAGTTCAACAACAAAAATCAACTTTAAAGATGTTTTAATCTTTAATACTTCTTCAAAAGTTTCTTTTTTTCAAAAGTTACTAAGTATTCATTTTGCTGAAACAATAAGAATCTCAGAAATAGCATTAAGAAGCAGGATAATTTAAGATGACATTATTTTCTAAGGACCGTCAAATATATTAAAACTTTTCTTAAATGAATAACCAAATCGGATTAATGTCAATCAAAGATTACTGACTAGTAACTGGCATTCATGCAGGTTTGCCAAACCCATCAGTCACATGATTGTTTTAGGCACTTACTGCAATAAAATGTAATGTAATGTAAATGCATTAAATGTGTTTAAAATTTATGCAAGGTCTGCTTTCAAGGTTCAAATATGGGCTGAACTGACACAATTTTGCAAACGATTTTAATGATTGACTCGCTAAAAATTTATGAAACATAAAAGGCATTATCATTAGAAAACATTTCACCAGAAAAAAAATTCATAATGACTGATATAACTAAGCATTGTTTGTAGGCTGGGAAGGATCACACATTAATTTACACGAAGACACACCGAAACAAGGACACAGAAACACACGTGACGGTCACTTTTTTTCCATTAACTTAAGGATACTCCTGTTTCTTAAGAACTTAAGAACAGTGGAACCTCCCTTATAAGACTCCCTCCCATATAAGACCTACTTATCTGAGACATTGCTCTTCAGGTCAGGTCAGGTAGTTAGGACATTAGGCCTCGCGGCCTCTTCACTGTCCTGTCATTTTTGTTTGAACTTTTGCACAGCTGAGAGGTGTTTGTATTTTGTTTTCGGCAAATCTGCCTTTTAGTCATGCTCGTATTGTAGTTTTGATATGTTGGTGTATTTTAAGTATTAAAATTACCTCCCTTATAAGACCTCATTTTGGATGATTTTTGAAGGTCTTATAAGGGAGGTTCCACTGTACTAAATAAACAATAACCACAACACAACATTGAACAACAATAACACAGCTTCAAAGGTTTCACTAATTAAAAAGAACATTGCAGGTACAATGGTACATACATTATTAAATGTCCCCTATGTGTGTAACAATGCAAAGTTGAACATCAAAATTAAAATCTTAATTATCTTTGGGCATTAAACAACATGCTTTGATTGTTATAAACTTTTTTCTTCTAAACGCAGAGGCTGCTGTAAAAAAAAAGAAGTCATTAATTGTGCGCATGTGTCTAAAAATTTTTACTTTGAATTGATAGTTTTACTAGCTTAACCGACTGGAGTAACATGACCTAACCCTATCTGTTTATTTAGCCAAACCTTGATGTGTTCAATATACAAAGTAAAAAAATCAATTAAATGTTAATAACGAAAAATTAATCTTGTAAGAGTTGCGTCCCTTGAACATGACCTGAGTGTTGCAAAAATGCCATATATGCAGCCACTTTGCTTAATTTTTTTTATTTACTCAAAATCACCTTTTCACTATGCACAACTTATTTAAGAAACAAATGGCAGAAGGACTGACTAAGGGAGCTTGTGTGATGATGGCAAGATTATTAAGACTATAGAATACAGTATACGACAATGAGCACCCAAAAAAAATACAACTGATCTAAAATAAAACGACAAACAACATCAATGCAGAACCACCTTGGCTTTAGTGACCAAGTGGCAAGTAACAATAACAGCCTGCTTCCAAAGAAAGCTCACATATAAACCATGCTTTGCTTTATTTTATATATAACCGTCTTCGGTGAGAACTGGCGGGGATCAAAATTCAAACAACCATGGAGGGTGCACAAATGCCTGTCTTACTTGCATTGCGAGGGCGAAAGTTTCTGTCTCCGCGACCACTTCTCTCACCTCCTCGCGAGCGACACTCGCGAGCAAAGTGGCCTGGCTTGCCACACTTGTAACACCCACTTTCGGAACTCATTCTTGTCTGATGGTTTTACGTTTCCTAAGTAAACGCCACCTCTGAAAAAGAAAAGACAAAAGGAAAAAATTTAGCACCATCTATAAACAACATTTCAAAAAACGTGAAAGTAGTTGAAAACAATTTACCTGTTCAAGATTGTTTCCCTTTTTTTCTCTTTTCTTTTTGATTCATTTGATCACCAACCAGTGCTCCGGATGCTCGTTAGTTAAAATGAACAGGTCAGGTCAGGTCAGGTCAGGTATTTGGACGACCAGGCCTTGCAGCCTCTCAATGCGTCCTTCCTTTTGGTTAGAGTTTGGCAATTGCTGTGGCGGTTTTTAGCATCCATATTGATGCACTAATCATGGATGTACTTTAACAGGGCAATTTTTGGATCACTGTCTAGGAGGTTGTGAACAGTTAACAAGACACTTTATTATTATTTATTATCTTTAGTTTAAGTTATGCTCCATCATTATTTCCATCAGTCAACTATTGTGATTTATTTTCCAGTTCTAGGCACTGCAAATCTACATTTTAAAATGTTTATACCCCTCATCAGTTTATCTGGCCCAAATCTTCAAAATCCAATTTGTTGAAAAATAAACTGGTCAATTCCCACCAGCTTATCCGAAATTCCAAGTCTTTTTCGCCCAACTTTTGGACTTCAAGGAGTAAGGGATAGGGTTAGAATCAGTTTAGGATTATTTTCGTCAGAATGAAAGATTTATAATTATAATTTAAGAAACTAAACTGCTTGAAGCGTTACCACAAGGCAAAAAAAATAATTATGTCTGTTTCCGGTAACCCGACCGAGCCTAGTTTTTGCTGCTGACCCTAATTTGAGTAATTTGAGCAGACGATGCAAGGGAAACAACCATTGCACTCTCACTCGGCGTAGTCAAGGACCGTTACTCGCGCAGACTTTCGTGATCAACATCCGCCAACACAACGGCGGGCGCAAGGCACGCGATTGCCATTTCTATGTCTAAATGCGATCATGCGGACGCAGTCAAAATCGTCGCTCGTTCAAATCGGTCGCCCGCTACTATGAGAATGTGTATTTGCGACATTGAGCATGAACCACAAATTTAAAAAAAAAGCTCATGGAATTTCTGATACGCTGCTGGGAATTAAATTAACCAAAAAACTTTAATTCAGACTTTAAATTTAACTTTCTTATCTGATCATAGATAATAAAAGTATTAAAACAAGTCATACAGTCAATGAACAAAAAATAATTACAAAGGTGCATAGGTGACCCACTTTTGCTTCAAAATGAAAAGGCGTGCTGAGGCCTAGACATGTCACAAACACCCCACTGGGCCACTTGACTTGGCTTAGTTTCGAGCATGTGGAGTTATTTATACACAACAAAATGACTTGTAATTCAGATCCCCTAAATTGTTGAATATCCTGTATAAGACAAAATGTGAAGCATAGGCCTAACATCTAGAAGAAATCCGATTAGCCTAATAAGTAGTCTAGTCTAACCAAGTAAACCAGGAAATAGACCTTTCCTTCGCGCTCAGTAAAAACTGAATCAATCAATGGCCGACAATGCCCAAAATAGATTCTAGCTGGCACGTTTTCTCGAGATTTTTTCGAAGCCAGTCTTTGTTTGATTATCAAGAGTAGAAGCCGAAGATTCTCAAACTTGCTTGTGGACTTAATAAAACTGGCGGTTGATTTAATAAAAGAAATGACCAACAATTACTTACCCTTCCTCACACTACGGTACCACGCTTGCGTCTTTCTCCGTTCACAAATTTGTTTTGCACACGGCACTGTTCTGAATGTTGCGTATGGGATCTTTGTGATGTGCACAGGAAATGACGACAAGCACACATGAGACGGAAGTACAAATAAAATTAGACACCACAATTACGTATTAGGCTTAAGCTTTCCCACAAATCATTCAAATATTTTTATGTGGATCTAAGTCTATTTGATCTCTGAAGATCTCAAGGCTCAGAAAGATCAGTTTATTTATTTAATTATTAAGAAAACTTTTAGAGTGCTTAACCTTAAAACTCTAAGGGCCTTACAATGTTGCCAAATATATTCATATGTAAAAACAACCCCTTACATACAAGCTTACTGACACCAAAGACTGTACAGTATCTTTGCCGACACCACCCTCCCTATCCCTCTCATTCACACACACACACACACACACGCACACGCATGCACGCACACACACACACACACTCGCACGTGCGCACACACACACAACACACTGACACATATGTACATATATAGTTAACTAAATATTGATGAAATACATATACATCATTAAAATAACACTTTACAATTCGATTACATAAAAATCATCAATTATAAATTTGCATTTACAATGACAGCAGCAAAAGAAAAGTACACATAGGCACATATACAGGGCTCACAAACATTCAGAAGTAGACAAACACACGCGCACGTACGCACGCACGTGCACACACACACACTGACACACACATTTTCTTCTTTTTGCGACGCACAGTAAGTTTTCCCAAGATTGATATCTAACAATAAGCATGACTCGGGTCATGCCAGAAACAGAAGGTAACAGTCCAACATAGTAATCGGACACAAATGCCGCCAACGACACTCATATTGAGTCTTTAATGAGCAGGAACAGAGGATGGGATTCTGGGTATAATCCTGCCCTGTGCACAAATGCTTTTTTCATTAGTTGACGCTAGTCTGAAGTTGGGGCTTACAATAAATAATTGGTTAGGTTTTTTCTTCTTCAAATCAGTTATATTTCATCCTTAAAGTTGCTGACTCATAATCCGTCAGCTTTGCGAGTGTGCGAGTTCGAATCCAGCTCGGGTCGCAGTGGTGTGTCCTTGGGAAAAGCACTATATTTACTTCTACTTTCCTCACTCCACCCAGGTGTAAATGGGTACCTGATGTCAGTTGGGGAAAAAAAGTCCTTAGGATTTTATTTAAAACCGAGGTCCCATGTATTAATGCATGCACAAAGATCTAGCGCATGTTAAAGCCCATTCCACTATTCGTTGGAGTAGACCATGTTGGAATGGATGACACAAACTCACGAAAGGATGACACAAACTCACATAGCGTGCATCCTGTGTGCCATTAATGGTCTGAATGAAGACAGGGCATGGGGCAGGATAAACATCCACAATTGGAAGAAGAAAATTAAATGATTTTCTACAGTGAAGAAAAATCATTGTTGTTATTGTTTGTGTGTGTGTGTGTGTGTGTGTGTGTGTGTGTGTGTGTGTGTGAATGTCAAACTCACATAGCGTGCATCCTGTGCGCCATTAATGGTCTGAATGAAGACAGGGCAGGGGGCAGGATAAACATCCACAATTGGAAGAAGAAAATGAAATGATTTTCTACAGTGAAGAAAAATCATTGTGTGTGTGTGTGTGTGTGTGTGCGTGTGCGTGCGTGCGTGTGTGTGTGTGTGTGAATGTCCATGATTCTCAAACTAGGGGGTATATTAGCACTGGATCCTAGTGCTGCATTCTAAAGGATTTGTTGGACAACCAATGCCAGTCCTCTTTTTATTAAGCACAATCGTTATAAACAAGATAAGTCACTCACACACACACATATACACACACACTACTCGTTATTTGATATCCATCATAATATCCATCATATAAGTGTTGAAGATGTTTTTGTGTCTAAGTATGGTCAATTGCCTAACCTCAGGCTTTTAACTTCACTTTTTTACAGACAATGTATTCCCAACATAACATGTGTATGCGGTGGTGAAATATCAAATGACCACATTTTGCTCCATTGTAGAGGCCTGTTAACCTATTTACCAACTTTTCAAGAAACGCCATTGAAGGATGTTTTTGAAAGTCCCACATTAATTTGTGACATTGTTTTAGGGCTTCTTCAAAGTCCAGGCTTAGTGGATTTTGTTCATGTTTAATTGTTAGTATTTTCTATTATCTTCATTGTTTATCTGATTTTTGCTATATGTATTTTCCCCTTGGGGATACCGGGGGGGGGGGGTGTCTTTTGTACAAATAGTTCCCCCACCTTCTGGAGGTTCTGTGCTTGTAACTTCCACTCTCTTTGACTCTTGCCTTTTCCCTTTGCTTTCTGTCATCTACTATCTTGGCCCATTCTCCTGCTTTTTAAAGAAAAAATCTTCCCAATTTTCTCATTTGAGCTCCTCCAAAATCGGAATGTGTTGGCTGTACACAGAAGGGAGACCAGTGAAAACTGAAAACCAGACACCTTACCCAGTATGGCCATATGACCTGGGAACGCAGAAGAAGCAGCTATATGTATTTTCTGTTAGTTTTGTTATAGGTTATTAATTATTTTTTCCCTCGCTCACCTCTCCTTTCCTCTTCTACTGCCCCCCCCCCCCCCTTATCCCTTTTCCGTCTCATTTAAAATCACATATATGTGAATAGACGTTAAATTGAAGAATACATGCACACACACATCAAAAGTACTTCATATGCAGCACACAAATAATACACATCCAACTTTATATTTCTTTCCTTTATTTTACATCAAGTATGGAGCCAGGCATGACTGGTTTTTTCCCAAAACAACAAGATGTTTTAAATAAGTGAATATACAAAGATTATAGTTTTAACAAACAACAGCCATAGTACGTCAGCTTACATCATATTACTACCATCAAAAGGATCATACACAATTAACTCTTCATAATCAAAGAGTTGTAATCAGACTGCCCTGCCCATCAACACTTCCAAAGAAACCAAAAGAACTGCTGAACCAAAACATAAATTAAAATATCATAGTTCTGTTTCTGTATCACAAAACAAATTATTACAGCAACTAAAGAGTCTGCACCAAACTTGTGTTGTATGGAACATAACATACTGTATCAACAAATACAATGTAGGAATTTCAAGAACTGTACACAGAATAGAGTCAGAGAGAACAAACAAGTGACTTTTTAAAGGTAAAAATTAAGCTGAAATAAACAGCTTTTAACCCTTTCACCGCCAAAGTCGCATTTTAGCACCACAGTGATTTAACACCTATGTCACTAAAAGGCATCAAATTGGGGTCTATTATCCAGAGCCACTATTGTCTTAGTTTTGGGAAGTAAGGATAGACCTTATTTTATATATCTTACAGAAGAATCCCCAGTACTGCAGATGGATTTTGTTCTCTACCCAGGTAATGTTAATGGAAATCTTTGGCTGAAATATGGCTGGCGGTGAAAGGGTTAAACAAAAGTAACCTGAATATTATATTTTCTGATCTGGCACAATAAAACAAATATAAAAAAGAGCACAGTTCAGGACTCACTAACAATCAGTTATTTGTTTGTCTACATGTCAATAAATACTCCTGGGGGGGGGAACCCTCTGAGATTATAATTGTGAGCTTAGTGCACCTCAAGAAACAGTAATTTTTGCAAATTTATACATAAATTCACAGATGAATGGGTTTATACTAACATTTAAAACAACTGGTCCTCTTTATAAAATTATCATTATTTAATGTTTTTCCACCACCAAAATGGGAGAGAGAGAGAGAGAGGCAGACGCCGAGACAGAGACAGACAAGAGATGCGGATATAGAGAGAAAGAAAAAGGCAGAGAGAGTAAGGGAAGAGGGATAAATAAAACACCCACCTGTGTCCACATGAAAGAATAAAATAGTGCCATTGCATCTCATTTTAAATCAATCATCATCAATGCTAACTCAGAAAAATTCATCAGGCGCTAATGATAAATCATGGTGTGAATCAATGTACACAAACATACAGGAGCTTGCTTGGTTTGGTTGGTTGGCTTACCCTGGCTAAAAGACTCCAGGGATCATCCCAACAGCGAGAAGCACTTGAACACTAAGGTACAAATGCATCAGCTAGGGATGAGAACATTACGTGTGTGACCGTTTTTGATTACCCCGCCACATGAGCAGCCACACTCCGTCTTCGGGGGAGCATACATGAGCGAAATCCAACATTGAAGAAGACAATAATACTATGTGTGCCTATTCTTGTATTTCAAATGAGGGGGAAAACAGCTGTTACTATGACCCTTTGCGTTTACTTCTGAGGCTTTTTTCTTTTCCAACCCCCTCATTTAATCTATCTAACTTTTTCCCCGTCTCTAATAATCCAGTAAAATTATCTCCCTTAAGGTAACCAGAAGTGCTTGTTGCCAAAGGAGACGTGGGTTGAGAAATCTCTTTACATAGGGATAAGAGGCAAACAGTAAAGAAGAATTAAATTGCCATAGTCACATTAAATTGTGATAATGATTCAGAAAACACAAAGAGCCACACTCCAAACATTTTTTTAGAATACTTGTGCCATGGTAAGAAAAATATAAAAAATCTGAATTGTTATTACCATTTGTAAATTTCAGAGGCAAAACGTGTGAAAATAAGACTTATTAATTCATTTTCTGTTACTAAATAATAACATGTACTTGAAATTCACAGGGAACTTTATCACATGTGGATCAGACGATTGATTAACATCGCAGTACACTTACACACACAAGCCTCAAATCTATACTAAAAAAATTTAATCTTAGGAAAAAAACTCAAAAGTTTATATGTTACACTATCATGTTTATTGCTTTTGAGCAAAATATACATAAACTTTCTATTTTGCAGAAAAAGAGCGAAAACCCCTTTAAATATTCTTTTAAAATTAGGATTTAATAGAAAAGAGTCTTAAAAGTGGATAAATAAAAGTAGTGGTAGTGATTGCAATACATCTTGTCGAAACTTACAAATACACTCCATTAACTCTTCTAGCGCCATGCATTTCTGACGTTCATGGTTGTCCAACACATCTCACCCGACAAGAGGAGAGTAATGATTTTTTGTCAACTGTGCATGCGTTGCATTAACGGAAGAAACAGTGACATAAGCTCTGAAAATAGGCAAACACATAGCAGGATGCTTGGCAGTGAATGTCTTCACATTTGGTGGGGGCATAGGTAGGTAGGTAGGGACAGGCTAAAAAGCCTTAGGCCTCGCGGCCGGCCTATTAAACATCCCCTCTTTATTACATCTTTGAAAGCGGTTTGATTGCATGCTTTAAATTTAGAAATTATATGATCAATCGTCATAATCATAAAAATGATATATGAATTTTGGAGGTGCATCCAGAAGATTTTGAACTGGTCAATATCCTGTGCACATAGGGTGATGTCTTCGGCGAATATATTCGTCCATGGTACCAGAAGAGTTAAACACAATTAAAAGGGATCTCTAATATTAAGAGTAAGGCACAGATAATTACAAAAAGAAATCAATGCAAATCCAAACATTTTTACGATAAAGTAAACATGTTCTAGGGAAACAAGGTGGTTTACACCATGGTATGACAACGTAAATCAAGTTTGAACAGAATTCTACAAAGGGTTCATTTTGACAATTTGCTCTCGTTTGCGCATGAAGAAGCAAGAAACTGAAAGCAAACAAGGAGACAGAGATGCAAACCTAATGGGAAGCATGATTTATTTGTGTGTGTTTCGTCTGCTTTTCTTTAAATCTCACAAAACTACAATCTGGAAAACATCTGGGATAATCATTACATGTTTTATTCAAATTAGTATCTCTCATTGAGTTTGTACCAAGAAATCAGTGTGTACAAACGAAAAAAGTATGCTTGCAAATACTAAACCATATGCTTCCTTAATGCTGTGGGTTTCTTCTTCTGCGTTCCCAGGCTATATGGCCATATGTCCGGTTTTCAGTTTTCACTGGTCTCCCCGCTGCGCACAGCCGACACATTCCGATTTTGGAGGAGCTCAAAGGAGAAAAATTATTTAGATTTTTTTTGGTTGAAAAAAGGCAGGAGAATGGGCCAATAAGTCAGAAAGATAGTAGATGATATAAAGCAAAGGGAAAAAGCAGAGTCAAAGAGAGTGGCAGATTAGAGGAAGTCACAAGCACAAAATTTCCAGAAGGTGGGGGAACTATTTTTACAAAAGACCCCCCGGTATCCCCACAGAGAGGCTGTGGGTTTAAAACAAGAATGCTACAGTCTAAAAATTAAGAAATTAAGGTGGTTTGTCGTCTTTAATACTGCATCAATGTTTGGTCAAACATAATCACATCTTTTCTCAAATGTGCTTTCCTTTCTTACAAAACGAAAAAAAGTAAGAGAAGGAACACAAAGAAATGAGGAAATGTTAGCCTTTGCAATGTGTGTGGTGCATGTACGTGTCAGTAAATGCCTGCAAATTATTACCACTGCGCAGTCAAAGAGAGTGACAAGATTAGAGGAAGTCACAAGCACAGAACTTCCAGAAGTTGTAGGAACTATTTGTACAAGACATATCAGGTAGTCAATATCAACTCCATCAGGTCAGATCTACTTCTTCTTTATTTTCTTCCTCTACATAATTGTTCTAAATCTGAACGCATTTTTTAAAATGCTACCGAACCTTGTCACTATTCAATGAATGAGAAAGAAGAAAATGGTAGGTAGAACGCACCAGGGTATCACCCAAGTTGAGATTTTTTGCAAGCTTTCTGCTCCTAGAGCTTTCTTCAGGCTGGGTTAGTGGTGGGAGAGAGACAGGGTTTAAAAGCAAGTTGACAACAAAACACTGAGTAGAAGTAGAACTCAAGATAAAAAGAGAAGGTTAATTGAAGCTAAACGAGACAGTGAAAGCAAAAAGACAGATTTAAGAGGAAAGGGATGATATGGTGGCAGTGGTCTATGAATGCATTATATTGCGAAACCTGAACATAAATGCAGAACATTGGACAAATTGGAGCACATGAGAATATATTTTTTGTTCTTCCAAAAACTGGTGATTTTCAAAACTGTGCTGTTCCCAGAATTATGTCTCCATTAAAAGATGACATGCTTTTGAGCATTTAAATTGCTTGTTTTCTGCATGATGATTTTAAAATTGGTCACCAACTACAAATACACACAAATGGAAAAAAGAAGAAAAATATGACTGGTTACATACTGGTTATTACAGCAGCTACGCATCAACAAACATCTAAAACAAAATTATATACTGGACACTCTTTTCCACTGCAAAGAAACTCTTGGGAGAGTGGGACAACAGGGGGCCATTTCACAAGAGTGGACGCTCGTAGCAGTTCGCACAATTCAGCAAAAACTGTCCCAAGATTTAAGGAACACCATTGTTTGCCGATAGTTTGGCGAGTGCTCTGATCCTCTTCCAAACTGAGCACACAGAAAATTACCACATGACTTACCCATGGGTACAACTCCCCAAAATCAAAAAAACTGAAAGGCAGGGGTCTAGGGACCCATGGCCTTGCTAGTTTGGTGAGTGCACTGATCCTCTTCCAAACTGAGCACACAGAAAATTACCACATGACTTACCCATGGGTGCAACTCCCCAAAATGAAAAAAAATGAAAGGCAGGGGTCTAGGGACCCATGGCCCTGCCAGGGTATAGGGGCAGAGCCTTGTCAGATGATTCAGGAGGGGGGGGGGGGGGGCAACGTAAGATAGAGAGAGATAGTGAGGCAGACACAGTTAAAATGATAGACAGAGACAGTTTGAGTCTGATAAGCCTTGTAAAAATTATTACATTGCCTTTGTAAACTTCCAAATAGAACAACGAAGTTCAAAACGCCCCAAATCGCTTGTCACATTTTTTGCTCTTTTTTGTTGTTGGATGAATTAAAAATAAAAATGAAGTTCAGTTTCTGGTAAAATTAAAAATACTGAAATCAGTGTGAAACTGAAAGAGTAGCACCCATGCTTACCTTTTCTTCAGGTTTTACAGTCTTGTGAGAACGAGATTGATAATGGCAGCACCAGGTTAATGTATTTCTTGATTGGCCCATTAAGATTTGGTTAAACTATTTTTTTGTGTGGGGGAGGGACCAATCAGACAATAGCTTGTAATATTTTTACACAAAAGTTTTGTAAAGCCGTTTCTTAGATCCCTATTGACGAAAATGTTCTGCGCATGCAGAACGATCTCTCATGAAACTTACCCCATGTCTAAAGAGAACCCCCTTCCCCCCCATCCCCTCTTACACAAGTTACAGGGAACATTCTGTTGTCCAGCTCTCCTGTAAGTTTCTTTGCACGGGAAAAGAATCTGTGAAGATTACCAACCCCAAAATCCATCGCTTAAGACGTTAAGTGTTTGGCATACACGAAATGGGAAGACATGACATTTATACAAACAGTAATTAAGAGTGTGTGCATAATATGTGTGTGTGTGTGTGTGTGTGTGTGTGTGTGTGTGTGTGTGTGTGTGTGTGTGTGTGTGTGTGTGTGTGTGCATGCATGTGTACATGGTTGTATGCTGGTTTTTTTAAAAACAAAATCCAACAAGATGACAAGATTGATAACATGAGCAAAAATAGTCAAATGTCAGTTTGTAATAACCAATGGATCAGTACATTAAGAAAAGAATGTGAACATATGAAGTGAAAACATAACAATTCACAGAAATCAAACCACACATACAATTACATTCTGTCAAAGCTGCTCTTACAATCTTCTTTTCTTAACCCCTTGCCAGAGAAAATTTAAGAAAAATTCATTGTACACATCATGCCATGAAAAAGACAACGGATAGAGCCAATCTGGCAAGATGGTCTGGGGATATAACTCTCTTGAGTGTGTTAGAGCAAAAGCCAGCATATCAGAGTTATTCCTCTTCATCTGATGATGTCATCAAGTCAGTACATCATACGTTATATGGCAGTCAAGGGGTTAAACATACCACACATACCCCCAAAACAGACGTGCATTTTTTGTACAGATTTTTTTATGCAATAGACGTGTCTTTTAACAAATTCAAAACAACATACTTTTTTTTAACTTTTGCCTCACACAATGTTGTGTTGTCATACATGCTTAATGTACACTGTTCACAAACATGACTCACTCATTTTTCCAATCTTTTCAATCACATTTCCAAGAACACAGCAGCATAAAAGTCCAATAGCAAATACATCGATGACTGAATATTGCACACATCAAAAGAACATACAGTACGCGTTGTCAAAAAAACGAGCAGTCAGTTTTTACATGGGGTGCTCTTGATTGATTACAATGGTAGCACAAGGAAGCACCTTCTTTGTGTGCAAACAGTCAAACATCAACTGAAGAAAACCCAACGTTAATTATGAATCTAAAATTGAACTTAAAGCTGTTCAACTCTGGAATGCTTACACTTTACTGTGCATCATATTCTTCCGTATTGATCAAACAAAAGTAGTTTCTTTCTGTTTAAAAAATGCGCAACAACCATGACTGTTGCATCTTTCTCTACCCTCCAAATCTTGTGCTCACCTACTAGTTTTCACAAATCATAATGATTAAAGTAAGTTCCATTTAATATCAATCACTTATTCACAAAACATACTGCAATGCTAGTTTAAATAAAACATCTGACATTGACCTGAAATCGTTTAATTCATGGCTGATAACAACAATCGTGTATTACCTACTAAAAGGGCCTATTTTTCTCCAGATCACTGTGCTTTACCGAAATGACTCAGCAGCAGTGTTGCTTCTTGATGACCTAACATAGATTTCCTCTCTTTGATCTGCTGGTTTAGAAATTCTGAGGTCTGTCAAACCGGGCGTGTGACTATGGGTTGGGACTTGGAATGAGCAGCGTGGGAGCAACGCAACTGTACGACCCAGAGAATAGGACAGGAGGAAAAAAAGAGAGGCCCCTGCGCCTTATAATAAGGTTAATAATAGTAAGAAACTGTCATAAGAAAATCATAACTTTGTGTTAAATTTGGGGCAGGGTGTGTGTGTGTGTGTGTGTGTGTGTGTGTGTGTGTGTGTGTGTGTGTGTGTGTGTGTGTGTGTGTCTTGCGATATGATATATACCATGAAATACAGTATGCCTTTAACAGCTTTTCCCATGACTAGATATAATGGCACTAGATGTATGCAGATATTGAGATCACAAGTTTGTCAAATAAAGTGCGAATCAGAACAGTCGAAAAAAAAGCCACTATAATAAGCATAAAAAAGGATTTAGTTTTGATTTTTGCAGTACATACATTTTGCATAAAATCTTTGCTTATTTTTAATAACATTGGAAAATTGCACATGACATGATGGCAGTATTAGAAACAATTTATTATTTTCAGGCATGAGATTGATAAATTATGATTTAGGCTGAAAAGTGTCCGAAAAAGGCTGAAGCCCCCTAAAACTGAAGGCTTTCTTTTGTAATCTGAGCCTTAAAAACAGCATTACAAGTAGAATTTATTACATTTAGTTCATTTTATTCACTCATAAGTAGTATTTCTATTCTCAGTTGGTCTCTTTCTGATCTAACCAAAATAGAAGACCTCTGAGGCCGTTAAAAAGCCTGAAATCAGCCTAAAGGCTGAAAAACCTCATGCCTGATTTTATACAGACATACTTTGCTTTATATGACAGAACGACATGTCTTATTTCCATTGAATTTTTGTAGAGAAATGACGACGACTATCTTATTTTAATACTAGTAGACGTTCTACTTTTGTTTTTGGTGGGGACAAGGATGATGGTGTAATCAGGGTTTATATTACAAAGGAATCTTTATTCAACGCAAAGAGCTTATCCAAAACAAGAACATAGTTATCAAAAGAAAGACCGACACATAGTTATCAAGTTTTCATGTTCAAGCCTTCTTACAAACTAAGGTTCTATTCCATGATTCAAGCACTGCACCTATTTATTGTCTGAAATCACATCCAACAATTTACATGGGAGTATGTACTGAGCCGGTGTTATGATAAATAAGTACCTGTCATTAAATATCTACCTCTCGCATGAGAACTGTACCCATCTAACCCTAACCCTATCCCTAACCCTAACCCTATCCCTAACCACGGAAAGAACCAAAAAATAGAGCAGGAGGGTGTAAATCTACATATTTGCCGATAAATCGATGTACAAGTCCATAATCCGTAAAATTCACAATGGCGGACAAACAAACGATTCTGATTGGCTACGCTAGGACTACTTCTAATGCGCATGCGCAGAGGTAAATATTTCATAGGACTACTTATTCATTATGACAGCGGGTCTTCGGTGGGGGATTTCTACACCTGCTAGCCTAGACACACATGCATGCACACACACTACTATACACCAACAGTGCCATTCCCCCCTCCGGGCTCCAACAATTCAAACAATGAGCTTAGACAGTCAGGCTTCAGCATATTCTTATCATTGCCCCCAGTTTTACCATCATGTGCAACACATGTGCACACAGAACACAAACAAATCATGGGGATTACAAATCACTGCTATCTCAAGATGCCCCAACATATGATGAGGAAAGTACTGCTCTGCTGTCACTGTGCCAACAATTTGGGCCAACGAAACGGTGGCTACATTTCCAGCCATGGAATGTCAATTTTTGTTCGTTTTTTATCCCCCCCCCCCCTCCCACCTCCCAAACAATATCATACTACTTCAAACACATCTTTAACATACGTGTGTACTTCTCAGTAAAGCACACTTTTTTGTGTGTGAAACGGATCATTATAAGAACACTTTTAAAGTTATGTAACATGTATGAAATCAACAAATTAATGAAAACCAGTGCATTTTAGCATTAGCAAGATGAATAGATAGATAGGTATAACTTACCAATTCCACCAAAAAGAAAAGTGAGATACATGCACTTCATGATATTCTATTGTTTTTGAGGATTAGCGAAAATATGAAGTGACCAAAACAAAACATGCAAGGGCAGTCTTCGTTTTAATTTTTTTTAAATGAATTGTTGAAAGGCATGATATTATTTCTTGTAATACTTATGTTACAAATTCAGGTTCACTGAGTTGGCAACATTCCTGAGACCGAGACAGGATAAGGAGACAAAACTTGTTAATATGATTCGTGCTAGAGGGACTGGCTTCAACCCAGCACTGAGACAGAATGCAAACATGAACATTGCTTGTTCATTGCTTTCGTGGTCAAAGCCTCCTTGGATTCCATACTTACACTCTTGTTGGAAAACGCAATGATCTTGATCGCAAACATAGTCAGATGGCACCAGCAACATCTTTAAAACAGAATCAGTTTTCTGGGCTGTGTGTTTCAATCTCATTTCATTAGCAGAGCCAGGCTGATTCTGCAAGGAACAAAAACAAACCGATTTCTTTATACTTCTGTTACAGAAACACTTTTCTGGATAACGTTTTTGAACCTCATTTCTATAAAGCAAAAAAAATATTTTAAAAAAATTTCTCTTCTCCATACAGTCTTACAGTTATATACAATGTAAACTCAGCAGTCAACTCTGATAAAACAACAACAAAAACCAGAAACGAGTTTCAATTCTGATGACACAAGGGTGAGGAGATCTTTGTCTTGGGCAGGATATGGGCGACAAACGATAACGTAATCCATCAGGCAGTGGATTCGGTGGGCAGGGCCCTGTCTTTGCGGAGCTCCTTCATGCGCTGCACGATGATGCGCTTCATGATGCGGTACTTGTACTGCAGCTGGGTGATGGCCTCACCCTCCTCCCGGTCCAGCACCACCATGAAGTTCTTCAGTTCTGGGGCGCTGAAAGCTTCCCACTGTGAAAAAACACACCACAAACCCAAATCATGTACAGTATAACACCACCATGAAGTTCCTTAACTCTGGGGCGCTGAAAGCGTCCCACTGTGAAAAACCCCACAACAAACCCAAATCATGCACAGTATAACACCACCATGAAGTTCTTCAGCTCTGGGGCGCTGAAAGCGTCCCACTGTGAAAACCCCCCACAACAAACCGGCTTAACCCAAATCATGTACAGTATAACACCACCATGAAGTTCTTCAGCTCTGGGGCGCTGAAAGCGTCCCACTGTGAAAACCCCCCACAACAAACCGGCTTAATCTAAATCATGTACAGTATAACACCACCATGAAGTTCTTCAGCTCTGGGGCGCTGAAAGCGTCCCACTGTGAAAACCCTCCACAACAAACCGGCTTAATCTAAATCATGTACAGTATAACACCACCATGAAGTTCTTCAGCTCTTGGGTGCTGAAAGAGTCCCAATGTGAAAAAAACCCCACAACAAACCCAAATCATGTACAGTATAACACCACCATGAAGTTCTTCAGCTCTTGGGTGCTGAAAGAGTCCCAATGTGAAAAAACCCCACAACAAACCCAAATCATGTACAGTATAACACCACCATGAAGTTCTTCAGCTCTGGGGCGCTGAAAGCATCCCACTGTGAATAAAATGTAATAAACCCAAATCATGTACTGTACTTTACCGACCATAAAGAGCATCATGTTATAAGGCGCACCCCTAAAATTTTACACAACAAATTCTGAATTTGTTAATATTAATTTTGTACTGTATAATTGCCATATTCCAAAAAATAAGTAACATTGTTTGGAGACTGCTTGGCTGTGAAGAGGGGAAGTATCGTTGTGTTGTCTATGTTGTTTAAAAAAGATATTTTTGTTGAAATATTACATGTTATTTTGTCTCGTTAATAAAATAACGTCACTTTGCACTTGTGTATTTGTTTGTATGGTACTTTTAAAATCAGATGCAATCAAGGATATCGAAAAAACAAAACAAACAAACAAAACCAACTTTACACAAACTGTTTAACAAGATCTGTGGTAGGAACAAGGGCTTTTTGTCTCAAACATAAATTAAAAGAAATCATTGCAGCAGTTTAAAAATGAACCAAATCAACATAAGAAGTGCATAGTTTTCAGACAAATAGTAAGATTGCACAAAAAGACTACCTAGTCACATCACACAAAAAGCACTCACGCAAGCATGCATGGTTGGTAAGCATGCACGCGCGCACACACACACACAATCTCCTCACCACTATTTCCCCAGTCTCGTTTTCTTGAAGAACAAGGCGATAGTGCTTGATACAGTCTGGTTTCCATGACAGCAATGCCAGCAGGGGAAAGTCTTTGTCTGCTAGCCGTCGCAGTTTTACTACACAAAAAATAACAATGAAAAAAGTAGAATTTGTACAAGGACAATACGATTCTCCTCTATAGGAGGGAATCACAATAAAGTAAACACTCGTTAGTAATTAACCCTTTCGCCGCCAATGTCACATTTATGCACCACAATGGTTTAACACCCATGTCACTAAAAGGCATCAAATCAGGGACTGTTATCTGAAGACCCTATTTTTCTTAATTTTTGGAGGTAAGGATAGGCCTAATGTTATATATGTCAAAGAGGAATTCCCAATATTGCAGATCATTTTTTCTTTACCCAGTTACGTTTAATGGTATTTTTGGGCTGAAAAATGGCTGGCGGCGAAAGGGTTAAATTTTAGTTTTAGAAACACAGCAATAGCAAAATGTACCCCCCATGGGGATACTGGGGGGTCTTTTGTATAAATAGTTATCCCACCTTCTGGAAGTTCTGTGCTTGTAACTTCTTCTAATCTGTCACTCTCTTTGACTCTGCTATTTCCCTTTGTTTACTGTTATTTACTATCTTTCTGCCTTACCGGTACATTCTCCTGCTTTTTCCACAAAAAACTTTCAAAAACATTTCCTCCAGCCGAAATCGGACTCGCTGGGCCTAACTATTTTTTAGTTAGGCGCATAACGGCAGCATGATGCATCTGCACTCATAATTCACAGGAAACTGTCTGAGTGATTGAAAAGAAGAAGAAGAAGAAGCAAAATGTAAATTGAATAAAAGAAAACGAGATCCATAAAGTATGATTGATAGACTGTTTGTACTTGGAGTTCATAGTCCATTACAACTATTAATTCCAAAACTATGAATCTGGAGTTGCTACAACAAAACTAATTCCGATGTAAAATGGGTAACAATGTTCTTTAACCCATAAACTAGTGGAGTGCCCGCTAGTGCCAAGTAAAAAAATTGCGGTCCATTACCGCGAAGCGCCCGCTAGCGCCTAATTTGCACTTGCTGACTATGGCCACAGACTGTACTGTTTACATTCACGAGAATCTCGACCCGCGAGACTTGCATGTTAGTCACTTCCTACACTGCTGTTTGCCGTTTACTGTATCAAAATTGGTCAAGTTTTCACGAAGATATGATTTTTTTAAGTCAACAATAACAAATTTAGTTGTCCGACGAAGAATCATACGGCAATTTTGACGGCTTTTTAGCGAGGTAACCTGTAGAAATTGATCATGTAGGGGTTGAATGTGACCTAACAGACTTCGAAGCTCTCGAAGCCAGAATCGATGATCTGACAAGAAAAATTATCACGAACGTGGATGCCGTCAGCCGAATGACTACAGTATAGAAATCATAGAGAAACTGTTGTAGGCTACACTGTTTGCAAAGCCCATCTTTGCAATGGACATTGTTTTCCAGAGTTTTATTGCACATAGCTGTAGTAGACTGAATATTCAGTTCTCTGGTTCCAAATTGGGAGCCTTCTTGATTGATTTTTGATATTTATTAATTTAAAAAAAACATTTGGTTGCACATTTTGCCGTCACATGCGACATTTTTTAAAATTTTAAAGTAATCATTACCATGAATTTGAAATTAGTGTTTCCTTGTAACTTTCTCAGAGTATCAAGAACATAATAGAAATAATTCAATGGATTTACAGACTGAAATTATATCTTTAATCATTATAGACTGAAATTATATCTTTAGTCATTTTTAAAAATTACCTATTGAAGTGAATTGCGCAAGTTATTTCCCTTGACATGGGATTTCAGAGCAAGGTTAGCGTCGGGCGAGTTGGGGGTAAATGGGTTAAATTATTCACAACCACTTCCAAAAAACAAAAACAAAAATGATAATATAAGACCCAAAACTTAATACAGTGGAACCTCCCTACCCAAAAAGGTCATAATTTAACCCTTTCGCCGCCAGCCATTTTTCAGCCAAATAATACCATTAAACTTAACTGGGTAGAGAAAAAAGAATATCTGCAATATTGCTAATTCCTCTGTGACATGTATAACATTAGGCCTATCCTTACCTCCCAAAATTAAGAAAATAGGGTCTTTGGATAACAGGCCCTGGTTTGATGCATTTTAGTGACATGGGTGTTAAATCATTGTGGTGCTAAAATGTGACATTGGTGGTGAAAGGGTTAATAGGGAGGTGCACACTCAGTAGTCCGGATATGAAGGGTGAAATATCGGTAAAATCTTTTTGGATCGTACCTTAATAGGGAGGTTTCACTGTAGTAAACTGAACACACAAAACTAGAGCGTTAAGACGCAAGACCACCAGCCGCGCGGCAGCATTTTCAGTTCCAGTGACCTTGATCTTTGACCTATGACCTTGATTTTCGCACTTGGTCTAGATATCCTTAGTACATATTCGCAAGCAAACTTTGAGTGTCTTAGGTGCCTGCATTCAAACATTATCGTGCAAGGTGCTCGGCAGCATTTTTGGCTCCAGTGACCTTGACCTTTGTCCTTCATGTTTGAATTTGGCCGAGATATTCTTAGTACCTATCCACATGCAAAATTTGAGCGTCTTAGGTCACTCCGTTCAATCGTTATCGTGCCAGGTGCTCGGCAGCACTTTCAGCGCCAATTACCTTGACCATTTTTTAACTTGGCCTACATATCTTTAGTACCTATCCGCATGCAAAATCTGAGCGTCCTAGGTCCCTCTGTTATCGAGCCAAGTGTTCAGCAGAATTTTCGGCTCCAGTGACCTTGATCTTTGACCTATGACCTTAATTTTTGAACTTGGCCTAAATATTCTTAGTACCTTTCTGCATGCAAAATGTGAACGTCCAAGGTCAAGCGTTATCGTGTTAACATAGATAGATAGTCAGGAACAGAATCCACTGAAAATATTACTAGCTTCGCTCTCTTCATTCGCGGCTGGTAAATCAGGCATGAAAGTGGATGAAGATCAAAAAAGAGGAGATTTTTTCAAACGAGAAATCCTTCCACCTGGATTTTCACCTACCGTCAGAACTTTTGTTGACCAGGGGCGGGCCAGAACGTTCCCAAAATTTCTTTCCCCACACAAACATCTTTCAGGCATGAAAGAGTGAAATTTTTGCAGCTGAGAAATCCTTCCACCCGGATTTTCAGCTAACGTCCGAAGTTTTGTTGAGAGGGGGGGCTAGGGGGGCAGAACGTTCCCCCAAAAATTTGTCCAGCCGTTTTCAGCTAACTAACATCAGAAGTTTTGTTCAGAAGTTTTTTTGCGGGGAAGGGGGCTCATCTATTCCAAAAATTTGGTCGGCACAAATATCCTTCCACCCACATTTTCAGCTAACATCGCTACTTTTGCCTTCCTTCGCACAAATGAAGCGAGTGAGCTAAAGCGACTTCCGGTTAACCAGTTTGAGAATCGCCAAATAGAGACTTGTAGAATACGGCAAGATCGGTCCTTTACTTCTATACAAACTTTTTTTTTAAACAAAAAATTCAGCAGATTTTTTTTTTCAGCGGAAGTTTTGAAAAAATTCCGCGGATTTTCCACAAAAAGCGGAATTCTTTCATGCCTGGTAAATATACTGTGGTGTTGAAAAGGGACATTAACTCCCCAACCAAGCAAACGAAACATCTGAAAGGTAATTCAAATGAGTAATACAATTTTGGAAAAGCAATACAAAATCCAAAGATGACACACATGCACACAGGCCTACCCAGCTTGTTCTTGTCGTTGAACTCCTGCTCGTACATGGCAAACTTGCGGGGATGGTCCAGGATGTGGAACTTCTTCAGCAGGCTGGTGATAACCTCTCTGGTCGTGGTTGTGCTGAAAGAAACACAACATCACCAAAACATTGATACCGATTCTTTATAAAAGTTCTTTTCTGCCTTCCTTAGAAAAGTTCTCTTCTGCCTTCTTCAGCAGGCTGGTGATTAGCTCTCTGGTCGTGGTTGTGCTGAAGGAAATACATCATCACCAAAACACTGATACTGATTCTTTAGAAAAGTTCTTTCCTGCATGCATGTGTATGTGCGTTCGTGCGAGTGTGTTTGTGTGCGCCTGTGTGTGAGGTGTGTTAGGGCTTGTAAATGTGTTCATGTGTATCTCCGTGCTTCAATAAGCTATCCAGAAAATAGCACTGTTACATGTACGCTCACGTGTCCTTTGCATGTTTTCCGATGCATAGAAGAAAACCCCCAACCCATCAGAACTTTTTTGTTGTTGCTGTCCCATCTTCTGGGTCGTGCTGTGGTGTTGCTCCCATGCCGCTCATTCCAAATCCCAATTCGCAGCTACACCCCGGCTTGTTCAGGTCGCAGAATCCAAGATGAGCAGTCCAAGGGTAACTTCTGATAGAGCTATGCATAATAACTAAAAACACAAGATGCTCAACTCAATTGTGTAAGTCTAGCTCAAAAGTAAAATAACAGCCCTTCCATTTATCATTTAGCTACATTTCTTTCTTTAAATTAAGAAAATATAGCATATTCCCTGAACCCATGTCTTTTCCCACTAAAAACTAGCTGCTGAACTGATAACTCCGGTCTTTCTGACCTGGTGATGTGTATGGACTTGACGGTGTCGCGGGGCATGTAGAATGCGATGTGTTGCGTGCTCTGCTCCACGATGTGCTCACGAGTCAGCAGCTCGTAGATGGAGGGGGGCCGCGCTCCTAGCTCCATGGTGATTGGCCTCACCAGGTTCAGGGTGACGCGCAGAAACCCTTTGAACGCCAGCCCATTCTCCGCCTGTGAACAAGACGTCTTTGTCACTAGCACGGACACATCCACGTTTTTCCCCATAACAGGAGATACCGTATTTTTCAGATTATAAGGCAATACGTTTTTCCCTAAGTGAGACCCCTGTGCCTTACAATATGACTACTAATATAGTAGGATAATATAATAACAAAATCTGAATTTTGTGTTAAATTTGGGGGGGGTGCGCCTTATAGTACGAAAAATATGGTAAATTATGACAGAAATGAGCAAAACAGGTTGATTTTTCCATTAAGAGATTATCTTCTCTAACAAGCAAAAAATGTGAGTTTTGAGCAAACATTTCGCTTCTTAAATGTCTAAATTTATGTTTGAATGAAGAGAACTTTGTATTTAACTATGTCCTATAGGAGTAACTTGTATTCATGCATAGCAAGAAAAATTATGTGATCTATAAGTAACTGCTGTCAGGCATCAGAATAGTCTGAAGTCCAATCCTCTGAAAACTGCGGTAAAAGGGACATCAAGGCCCCAGACTGAAGAGGGACAACACTGAAATGAGTTCCCAACATCACCAAAAAGGCTTAATATAGTGATAAATCACTTTAAAATGCTATTTAACACAAAGGATAACACTGAATAAAAAGGCAAAACCTCTGACAGTAAAAGCCAATCCTCTGTCAGAAATTCTTAATCCTCTGAAATCCTCTGATCCTCTGACAATTATGATGCCTGTGCTGTTCCTCCTTCCAGCCCACTCCAACCCCCATCCTCAGCGTCATCCAGACCATAAGAAACACATCTTCAATGCTTTTCATTAAAAAATAGCAAGACTCCCATACAAACACAATAAATTCCAAATGTTTACATGTCTGCTGCGGGCACATGTCTACGAGTTTGCAATCACAGGTATGCACACAGCACACTGGGAGTACTAAAAAAGTACCTTATGAAAAACAACAAACAAACAAACAAAAACAACTACAGTGTTTACATCAACAGATTACTGTATTACCCGACTAAGGCAATAACTTTTTTTTTCAGACGGAGACACACGCACCTTATTATATGACTAAAAGCATAAATATACCGTAGTTTTCGGACTATAAGGCGCACCTGATTATAAATTAACACAAAATTAAGATTTTGGTACTCAGTAACTCTATTTTCTTACTACAGTGGAACCTCCCTTATAAGACCTCCCATTATAAGACTCCCTCCCACATAAGACCTTCTTCTCTGAGACATTGCCCTTCTTTGTAAATATTAAAATTACCTCTCTTATAAGACCCCTCCCTTATAAGACCTCAATTTGGATGATTTTTGAAGGTCTTATAAAGGAGGTTCCACTGACATCATTAGTCATTTTAAAATACGCAGGGGTCTCAGTCTGGGGGGGGAAATATCGCCTTATAGTCTGAACAATATGGTAGTAAGAAACTGTTATGTATTAAAAAAAAAATTTTGTGTAAACTTTGCAGGAAGGGCCTTATAGCAAGATGCACTGCATAGTCAAAAAACAGGGTGCAATAGGAATTGTTCGGAAATAATTAAGGGGAGTAATTTCAAGATGTGTGTAAATGATCATGCATAACCGAGTGGGGACAAACAGGAAGTTGCATTGGCTTAATGTAGCCATCGCCTCGTGTGTTTGAGTAAACAGGCATCACGAAGAACACAGTGCGTCATTCTAAAATTGTCGTCATTTAAATTTACGTCACATTTTGCAAAGTTAGATCAGTTGTGGTCACTTGTAATCATCCCTCATTTCTCAAAAAAATGTTTGCAAGTCGCTCACTCGCATCCTGGTTTATCTCTTCGACGCCATGGTTGCTATGGTTTTGTCCCTCTCAGGTCGAGGTAAACAACTCTAATTTTGATGACGTTCTATCCCCTAGTTTCTTTCCTCCAAAAATCGTATATTGATAAATGAATACTACTGACCACCTCCAGGCAGGCCTTGGGCACATAGTGGTTGAAGGTTTTGGCTTTACGCAGCAGCTCCTTGCGGTCAAGGGTGGCCTGGCTGGGGGCTCGGGGCAGCTTCTCATCCGGGATGGTCCCCGACCGGTACCCACTGTCCGTCTCATCTTTTTCCTGTCACAAATGAAGAAATCAAACAATTAATAATAATGATAGGGTTATTTGGAAACCTTAACAAAATTCTACATTTTGATATAACATAACAGAAACTGTTTTAGTTTCAGTAAATAAAATAATAAGGATTAACCCTTTCGCCGCCAACGTTGCATTTTTGCACCACAATGATTTAACACCCATATTATTAAAAACCTTGAATTTAGGGTCTGCTATCCAATTATTTTTGTGTTGTTGATTTTGGGAGTTAAGGATAGGCCTTTTTTTTAAACATGTGGTAAAAAAAATCCTCAATATTTCAGACATAATTTTCTTTACCTATGTAGATTTACTGAGTAATTTTGGCTAAGAAATGGCTGGCGGCGAAAGGGTTAAAACATTACTAGTGTCCTCTATGACTCTTTCTTTTATTACCTCCTTTTTTCTTGTTTTGTTACTTTGCAAAAACTCTAACTCTAAGCTTTACCATTGAAGCTAATACTGGATGAGTACTCTAAACTCTAAGCTTTACCATTGAAGCTAATACTGGATGAGTAGATCACACATCCTGGAATCAATCAGCATCCTTGGAAGCAGCAGTCATGCTGGCCAAACCTGTTATGACTAAGCGATCATGCCACGCTTAGAAAGTACTCTGAGAGCAAAGTTTAGCATTATTATGTAAGCATACAAAAAGCATTGTCATAATTCAGGACTCCCAGGGACCCCCATTTGGGGGTCTACGAAGCACTAAAATTCTACAGGACCCTCTAAAAGAATGTGCAAGGGGTCCCAGGGATGCACTATAAAAATTCTTTTCAGCATTCGCTATGCTACTGGGACCTTCTATCCCGCCTCTAGGACCCTTTATAATGTAAGTGAAGAAGTCCCTGGGACCCCTTGTTTTGCGGGACAATTGGGAGCCCTGTAATCTATACTTTTCAATTATGTTACAATAAATAGCACCCCAACACTCACATTTGACGCTTCACTGGCCACCTCCTTGACTCTGCCCTCCAGGAGAACACCCCCTTCAACACTGCTGGTGCTCTGGTTGCAGTCACCAGCCACACACGGCACAGACGGAGATAACGACAACTCCTTGGTCGGTTCTGAAGTCTGCGACACACGCGTGCCCAAAAGAGGGTCCTTCTCTGACGAACACGATGACGTCACTTCCTGAGGTGGGGTGGACACTCGCCGGGCACCCCCAGGGGGCGTTAAACACCGCACATTTTGCGCCACCGTCTGAGGGAACTCCGCTTCTGAGCTCTGTTTTTGAGGCGGTTTGTACAATACACAGGTCTGCTGCTCGGTCAGTGACGTTTCGGCCGATCCGCACGGGGAAGGAAGGTCGCTGGGCGTGGCCACTGGACCCCCTTCTGATGACCCCGGGGACACAGTGGTGCAGTCCAAGGTGACGGAGGGGACGCAGTGAGAGTGGCAGGTGTATTGGCAATCTGTAACAGACACACAGTTCATTCATGTAAAACACCAGTGACAGTGATTTAAATAATAATGCACACAGTGAGAGTGGCAGGTGTATTGGCAATCTGTAACAGACACAGTTCATTCATGTAAAACACCAGTGACAGTGATTTAAATAATAATGCACACAGTGAGAGTGGCAGGTGTATTGGCAATCTGTAACAGACACACAGTTCATTCATGTAAAACACATGGTGATGATGAGATTAGCGTCCAATCGGTCGGAGACCCTTATGGACAGTATTCCTGAAGATTGGATCTTCTTGTTGATGAGGTGATGATGGTGATGAGGAGACACTAGTGACAATGATTTCAATAATAATGCACACCGTGAGAGCACTTGGCAGGTGCATTGGCAATTTGTAACAGACACACAGTTCATCCATGATGTAAAACATCGATGACAGTGATTTAAATAATAATGCACACACTGACACAGCGAGAGCACTTGGCAGGTGCATTGGCAACTTACAACAGACACACAGTTCATCCATGATGTAAAACATCGATGACAGTGATTTAAATAATAATGCACACACTGACACAGTGAGAGCACTTGGCAGGTTCATTGGCAATTTGTAACAGACACACAGTTCATCCATGATGTAAAACATCGGTGACTTAAATAATTATGCACACAGAGTGACAGGTCTGCTGACCAAAGACACACAATTCATTCATTGTGTGTGCTTGTATAATGTAACACCACAATTCATTTACACAGAGAACACCAGTGACACTGATACTGTGATAGAAGGGGCACAATGAGAGAGCAAACAATGAAACATGTACTGAAAAAGACTGCTTAAGTACTGGCAGTCTGTGACTTACGGTTCATATGTTGTGCATGCTTGTGTATGCTAAGTAATAGTAATCACACAGCTAGTTCACATATAACAGAACACTAGCAACAATAACAGAAGGATACATTGAAAGCGATAGATGATCTGTAGTAAATGGTTCAGCTAGATAACCAGTGACAATGAGTGATTGAAGAAAAACATCGAGAGTGATACATGTACTGGCAATCTTTACAGTGTAGCATTGTTCATACCAGTGTACAGTTGCTTGGGTGCAACTCCCCAGAATGACAAAAAAATGAAAGACAGGGGTCGCCATGGGCCCCAGCAGGGTACAGGGGCAGAGCCCCGTTGGATGATTCAGGGGTGTGGTGGTGTGGGGGCATCATCAAAAGAGAGAGAGATAACGAGACAGATAGACAGTTACAATGATGGACAGAGATAATTTGGGTCCGATAAGCCTTATAAAATGATAACATTGCATTTGAAAACAATATGGCATCACCATGCTGTTTTCAAGTTAACCCGAGAGAGATTAAGATTAAGATTAAAATTATAGCCCCGTCGACAACAAAGGCCATGTCAGGGCAGTCACCATGCTAAATCTTACCACGAACCCGAGAGAGACTTCCAGGATATAACAATCAAGTTCAAAACGCCCCAAATCGCTTGTGGCTGACTTTATGGGGGAGGGATTTTAAAAAAATTGAAGTTCAGTTTCTGGTACAATTAAAAAACCTGAAATCAGTTTAAAACTGAAAGAGTAGCACCCATGCAGTTGTTCATATCAAACAGCACTGACAATGATTCAGTGCACCCAGCCAGAGTGACCCACTGACCATCACACTGTCGGTCAGTTTACAACAAATGCACAGGTCATTCATGCAGTGCGCCAGTGACAATGACAGACGGGAACGCAGGTGGGAGTAACAGATGTACTGGCAATCTCAGCAAAGAGTACAAATGTCTACTGAGGGTCTTTGATCTCAGGAAACGGTTCATTCATAATCAAACAACAGTGAGAAATGAGAGTGGGCACAGACTAGTCAAAGTCAAAGTCAAAAATGAAATAGAAACACCCGAAGGTGCTGATGGGACCCAGAGATGCACCAGCCACGCCCGTCCTATCAACGCGAGAGCAGCCCTGCCCCAGCCTTGGAAGTCTGTGTTGTGTTACTGGTGGAGCAGGCACACGCGGGACATTCCATTAAGCATACAAGGCACATAGCTACTCCCGGCTTGGTGACCATCGGATACGATACAAAGGAGTCCTTGCGAAATGTCCCCATGGGTGTACCAGTCCATTTTTCATGACTGCAGAGCCCACCGGCAAAAGACACCCACTCAGAAACCAGAACGCATCCAACAGCTCCCAAAAAGGACAGGCGAGGCCAGTGCATCCCTAGACAAAGCCACAGGCTCCCGCCTTACGGACTTATATGCCTCCGAAGAGAGTCCCAGAATGTGATCTTATTTTGTTAGGTCTTTCCCTAGTCATCCCAAGAGGGAAAAAAAAAAATGAAATAGAAACACCCGAAGGTGCTGATGGGACCCAGAGATGCACCAGCCACGCCCGTCCTATCAACGCGAAAGCAGCCCTGCCCCAGCCTTGGACAATAAATCATGCTTCGCAAAGAAGTTGGACATAGTTAGGGTCGATACAAGCGACAATCAAAACATTAAGAATTAAGAATCAGTCAATGACCAATGTACTGGCAATATACAGTAACCGTTATACAAGCAGAACACCATTGACTATAACAGAAAGGCAGCGAGCAACAGAAAAGAATTGATCGAGAAATGTCAAACACATCTGTTAGGATTCCTCCCCCCCCCCCCCCCCCCCCCCCCCCCCCCCCCCCTCCCCCCACACGACCCAACAGCTTGCAAAAGAGGACAAACGAAATCACCAAATTCAGCAACAAACGACAAAACAACTTGGCTTCCTAGCGATACATTTTTTATCAGAAATTATGGCAAGGGATGAATAAATAAATAAATTGCAAACATACACATGTATGCACGCACATACACACACACACACACACACCTACCTTTTTTTCATTGTTGTTGATGTTTAATGTCACTTACTTTTTGGTAAGGTGTTTATCCACTGTAAGGTGAATAGACGTTAAATTAAAGAACGAACACACACACACACACCTACCTTTTTTTCATTGTTATTGATGTCTAATGTCACTTACAGATGTATACTAAAACTAAAGAACGAACGAAAGAACACACACATACACATACAAACATGCACACACAAGCTCGTGCACGCACACACACACACAGACACTCTCCCCCCATACTCTCTCCTCTTTCACTAACATT
>JAGGCT020001215.1:0-25000 GCA_017654935.2 Phymorhynchus buccinoides
TTTAACTTTTTTTAAAGCCACCCATACACTACCAATGGCATTGTGTTACCTGTTGCGCTGCCTTCAACGAATACAATAAAGCATTGAAAAGTTTCTACACGCCGTTAAAATATAACAGCCCGGAAAAGACCGTAAAGTAAAAGATATGCCTGCACACAGCTCTGTGCTTGGGATGTGACATGTTGACAAGCACAAGCGGCGTGCACTCTTCTCTACAGTTTTAACACTTTCTGTATTTTCATGGAATCCAGACCATAACAGTGGGCTGAGCAACGCTTCCCCTCTCTCAAATTGTATGTTAATCAACACGTTCCCTGTTTTTAAAAAAGAGAAAAAAGAAACAACACCCCCTATAATAGGGGATATTTTGCCCTGACATTGATGAACTTAATACCAGGTGTACCTGCTACATCGAAGACTACAGCACCAGCATTACTTGTCCCTAAGAGCAACTGCTATGAGGACGTAAAACCTTCTAATACCTACCTACACAATCTAAGGCTCATAAAAGCTTTCCAAAATGAACCAAACACCCACCCAGTAGGATCAACATTGTGTCTCTTGAATTAAACAATGAATGCAAGAGTAGGCTGATCTAAATTTTCTCTCTCGATTTAAATAAGAAATACAATCATCACAGTATGATCAATAAATTGTTTCTTGAATTAAACAATAAACAGTAGGCTGATGAAAACTTTCCAAAATGAACCAAACACCCTATCCTAGTAGGATCAACACTGTGTCTCTTGAATTAAGCAATGAACGCAAGAGTAGGCTCATCTAAATGTGCTCTCTTGCTTTAAACACGAAACACAATCGCTATAAGTATGATCAATATTTTCTCTCTTGAATTAAAGTACACAATCGTAGTATGATCTATACCTTTTCACTTGAATCTAACATTTTACACAATCACGGTATGATCAACACTCTCTCTCTTGAATCAAACCACATTCTCTCTTTGTCAAACATTAAACACAAACGTTACGTGATCAACACTCTCTCTTTTGAATTCTACAACAAACACTATCGTGGTATGATCACCATTTTCTCTTATGGAATAAACAACAAGCACAGTCGTAGTAGGATCGACATTTTCTCTTTTGAATTATATACATGTGTAATAAACACGATCGAAGGATAATCAACCAACGCTTTCTATTTTGAATTCAACAATCGGGGCAGTGGGTGGATGCCTCATACCTCCATACAGGGAGCTGAGCGACCCCATCTCCTCCACGATCTTTCGCCATGGACGTGAGGATAGCTGGATGTCTTTCGTACAAATAGTCTGCCGCCTTCTGGAAGTTCTGCTATCTTTATGGCTTATTTGACCATGTTCTTGTCCTAAAAACAACAACATCCAAATCATACCAGTGAAATCTGATAACCATATCATACGTACATTGCCCGTTATGGCTTTATGGCCTGGGAACGCAGAAGAAGAAGAATTAAGCAATAAACAATAACAATCGGAGGATGACCAACGCTTTCTCTCTTTATTTGAAAAGTACTATTAAGTAGCTCGTATAAGCCCATGTCATTGTGGGCCTCCTTGGAGGCCAACCGGCACCCTCCAATTTTAAACAAAATTCGTGCACATCGGTATGTACCTTGCAAACGCCCATCCCCCACTTTGGAGCTAAATACGTGCATAATTATGTGCATGTGGGTGGGGGTTTTTGGGGGTGTGTGGGTGTATGTGTGGGTGTGGGTGTGGGCGCCTTGTATCTTGATAAAATAAATTTTAATAATCAAGCTATCAATGTTATTTTTCAGGTTTATGAAGAGCATTCAATGCATAAATGTTGTTGTTTTTCCCCAACATATTCTCTCTCTCTCTCTCTCTCTCTCTCTCTCTCTCTCTCTCTAATAGTAACTCTAGTGATACGTTGAGGTATAACGAGTCAGACAGACGATTCCCTCCCTGTTCTTGTATAGATAAGGATTCCACAAGAAAGGTTAGCTTTTTAAACTATAATGTAAACGGATTGTCAGCTAAGTTGGATAATCCATTTATGATTGAGTTGATTACGCAACATGATTTTGTTTGTTTGACCGAAACATTTATAGATACATATTTTGACTTAGATGTTTTTGGTGATTATTGTATTTTTGTGTCAAATGCAAAGAAGTTATCTTTTCATGGAAGGAACTCTGGGGGTGTAATTGTATTAGTTCGTAAAAAATATGAATCTTTCGTTAAGCAAGTTAACATCGATACAGATAATATGATAGTGCTGAAAATGGATAAATCGCTTCTTGGAACATCTAAAGACATATTGTATATTCCTTGTTATATTCCTCCTAATGATTCTCCATTTTGGCAAACGTCTCAAACTGGATATGGTATTGAAACCTTGGAAGAGTCCTTAATGAATCTCTACGAAGAGTTTAATGATTTTTATGTTCTATTGAATGGGGACTTAAATTCTAGAACTGCCTGTCAGAATTATTGTCAATCATTCAATGATTTAGAGAACATGTCTATCGATGTAGCAAGTGAGTTTACAAGAAATTCACAAGACAACAATAGCAATATGTTTGGTGGTCAATTGATTGAGTGGTGTAACTTATTTGATTGCGTTATTTTGAATGGTTTGTGTGAAGGGAGTTTTGATAACAGTTGTACATTTATTTCGAGTTCCGGAGCCAGTGTGGTAGATTATTTCATCATGTCCAGCAATATGTTTGTGGCTGAATGTAAATGTTGCCTTGTTGTTGAAGATAAAATTGAATCGGATCATTTACCTGTCACTTTAACATTTGAAACCACGGGCCTTAAGAAGGTTGATGTATGTAGTTGCAAAAAGAAGTATCGTAAATACATAGATAAATGTGTTTGGGAAAAGGACAAAGAACGGGATTTCATAAATGTATTAAACAGTCCTGAAATACAACGCAAGCTTCAGGAAGCTACAGATGAAGTAGGAGCTGACGTTGATGGTGCAATTGCAAACTTTGTAGACTGTTTGAAGATTTCCAGTAGTTCTATGATCAAAAGATGTTATTATAGTAAAAGAGTCAAGAGAAATGGTTGGTTTGACGAGGAATGTGTTCAAGCTAAAAAAAGAAACTCGTCATAAACTTAATTTTTTTAGATCTAATAGATTTGAAGAAGACAGGAAGGAATATGTAATGGTGAAAAAGAAATATAAATATTTCCTAAAAAGAAAGGCTAGTCTTTAGACGTGCGAAAACAGAGCAGCTTGAAAATAACATTAAAAACACTTCAGCATTTTGGAAAGAGCTAAAAACCATTAGTTGTGGGAGTAAGAGGGTTTCTAATAACAATAATATTAAAATCAATGAATGGTGTGACCATTTTAAAGAAGTATTCAAAAGCAACGAGGTAGACAACTACCCAGGATATCCTAACGAGATAATAATTACAGAGGATTCAGATCACATTTTAAACGAGGATATTAAATGCGAAGAAGTAAAGAAAGCCATATCTAAGCTTAAGTCAGGCAAAGCAGGTGGGATTGATGGCATCTCTGCTGAGATGCTGAAGGCAGGAGGCGACAATGTTGTGAAGTTCCTTGTTAAGTTGTTTAATGTCTTGTTTAGTAAGGCTATGTATCCTAAAGATTGGGCTAAAGCAATAATTATTCCCATTCATAAAAAAAAGGTGATCGAAACGAGCCAAATAATTACAGAGGTGTTTTACTTCTTAGTATAATCAGTAAATGTTATTCATCTATTTTGAACACGAGGCTATACAAATGGTTAGAAGACAACAGGATGATATCTGAGAATCAAGCAGGTTTCCGTAAAAATTATTCTACTGTAGATCAAATCTTTAATCTCCATTCAATTGTCCAGAAGTGCTTAAACAAAAAGGGTCAAAAGTTATATGTTGCTTTTGTTGATTTTTCAAAAGCTTTTGATTCTATTCGTCATGACAAACTACTTGAATGTTTGAGAAATCAAGGAATTAAAGGTAAATTTTTGGGTACATTAAATGCTATGTATTCCTCATTGATATCTTGTGTTAAAGCAAATTTTGAGAGTTTCTGACTTCTTTGAGTGTCCCATTGGTGTTCGACAAGGGTGTGTTTTAAGCCCTACTCTATTCTCCGTCTTCATCAATCAGCTATCAGATCACATGTCCTTAAGAGGTAGACATGGTATTCATTTAATGCCTGATTTAATGGAGCTCTTCCTACTTCTTTTTGCAGACGATGTGATTTTGATGTCTACTACTCCTATCGGTTTGCAAAACCAACTTAACTGTTTAAAAGAATGTTGTGATAATTTGGCACTTAACGTTAATAAAGAAAAAACAAAAGTGATGGTTTTCAGGAAGTGGGGTTTCTTGGGTAAAAACGAACAGTGGTTTTATGACGGTAGTAAGCTAGAAGTTGTAAACAGTTATTGTTATCTGGGTTACATTTTTACTACGAAATTGAGTCATAAGAAAGGAACAGACCATTTAGCAGTTAAGGGTAGGAAAGCTGTTCTATTTTTGAAAAGAGTCCTCCAGAATTACAAAGAAATGTCTTCTAAAACATACTTTGTGATTTTTTATGCTAAGATCAAATCAATTCTTCTTTATTCGTCGGAAATTTGGGGATACCAAAGACTTGACAGTTTGGAAAAGGTCCATTTATTAGCATGTAAACGTTATCTTGGGGTCCCTATTCGAACTCCTAACAAAATGGTTTATGGAGACCTTGGGAGGTATCCTATATTTATAGCTCCATGTGTTAACTGTGTGAGATACTGGATACGTTTGATGGATATGGATCAAAATAGAATTCCCAAACAATCCTATAAAATGCTAATCACTCTAGATTCACAAGGTAAAGATTGTTGGGCAAGTAAAATCAGGGAAATTTTATGTGAAACAGGATTTGTTTGCTTTTGTATGGCTCTACCAATCTGTTGGTAATCCCACTATCTTTCTTAAGCAATTTAAACAAAGGCTAATTGACATGTTTGTTCAAGAGTGGTCCGGTGCCATCAGAGATAGAGATAGATATGTGTCTTATAGGAGTTTCAAAACTATTTTTGAAAAAGAGCAATATTTTTCTTTTGTCGACACATACTGCTTTCGTGTTGCTTTGTCACATTTACGTTTTGGTGTTCTCCCATTGAACAATAATATGCACAGATACAGTCAGAATGTTTCAGACCGTACATGTCCTGTCTGTGTGTCAAAAATAGAAAACGAAGACCACTTTATTTTCAAATGTCCTTTATATACTGACCTAAGGCAGAAGCTTTTACACAAGTTCTCTCCTTTGTCACTACATTCACTCCTTCAGACAAACTCAATGACGAAATCCTAGCTATTATCTAAGTTTATTTTCCATGCCTTGAATGTGAGGAAAAGGTTCCTCTCTGGTGAACAATTAAGTGATGATGAATGAAAGGTTACTACGCGTTTAACATTAGACATGAAATTATGTTTATCTGTTTATTTGTATTGATCCAAATGCAAATATTTATATGATTATATACTATATATTCTCTTTATTCCATCATTTTGCAATGTCCTATATGTAAACCACTAGTTTGCTTAAGAAGGATAAAATTCCTCGTGTTACATGCACCTGAGAGTGTTATTATGATTGTTTCACTGCTTCCATCTTTGTTATCTTCGAATTTTGTGGCTTTGCACAAGCCATTCTTCCATGTTTAGGTTTTGAGGTTATGAAAGTACCACTTGATGTCATCTATTGCTTAACTTTGGAAATGACGATAAGGTAGAATGGTAAGTTTATGGTATGTCTTCCAGTATTATTTTGCTTGATGCTAAGGTTGTCCGCGGATTATTCATATACTGAAGTTACTAACGTCAGTTTGACTGTGTTCTCGTTCTCTCTGTTTAAACAAGCTTAGTCGTTAACATTTATTGTCGCAAACTTGTATCAAATATTCTAATGCAAATGTATTATGATGGTTTATTTTTTTTCTTTGCCTTTTTCATTCATCACCCATGTCTGCCCCCACCCCACCCTCTTTCCCACCCTTCCCCATGTTCCACTTCATTTTCGTGTTTGTATAATGGCCTATGGCTGATGTACATTAAACACTCAGACTCAGACTCAGACTCTCTCTCTCTCTCTCTCTCTCTCTCTCTCTCTCTCTCTCTCTCTCTCTCAGTCTTACATTTTTGTGTGTGTGAACTACTACAATGGACATTATTTTGTGGCGAACGTTTAGTGTTATTATTGATACAAAAATGTCAGGGTTTCTGTCTGACCTAGTGTGTGGTGTATTGACTCATTCATTCCGTTTGGTGTGCTGTTTATGAATATGAGTTCGTGTGTCGACGTGTTCCGAGTAAGTATGACAATATGTACCGATACAGACCCAAAGATTGTATACTTTAAATAAATACTGCTCGTCCTTCCATGTATACCCCCCTTGTCCCGAAAATCGACAATTACATAAAAATAAAACAAACAAGGGGGGGAAAACACTCATAACAACAAGGAACAAAAGAAAGAATCCTATGCGAATCCGCAATCTCCTCAATCAGAGGATCCCCCCGGTGTCAACCCTTATAGTGGAAAAAACCTACAAGGGAGACTAGAAGGACTCTAAGTGAAGAGATAGCTGATGTAGGGACGTAAGTGTGTGTGTGTGTGTGTGTGTGTGTGTGTGTGTGTGTGTGTGTGTGTGTGTGTGTGTGTGTGTGTGTGTGTGTGTGTGTGTGTGTGTGTGTGTGTGTGTGTGTGTGTGTGTGTGTGTGTGTGTGTGTGTGTGTGTGTGTGATATTATGTGTCTATGTCGACAAAAGTTATTTCCGGTTAAGAAATACATCCAATACTTCCTTCTTATTTCGTTCTATCAATACATGCACATAACAATCCAACACACCCTTTAAAAATAAAATAACACCCCAAAGAATATATACCAAACTAACAATAATGGTCAAAAAACAAAAATCAATAGATAGACAAAAGCATATACTAATATGGATGATTTTACATAAGGTACGAGATGGATAACTATGGACCATTGCGCGTGATGCTTTGCTAGAGGGACCATCCAGCTTCAACAGGCAGGACACGCAAGTGCTGAACAGGATTGGATGAGTCCCTCAGGGGCTCGTGCAGGAATAGTCCGTGGACCAAGCCTGCAAAACGTAAATAAACAACGCAGCAGCAAACAAAGAATTTCACTCCCTAGTGTATTTTTGATATTGTGTTCGTTGCAATGTTATCATGATGCAAACAAATAGGCGCTGAGCAAATAAACGTTTCCACAATCGAGTGTGGTTTGAATAATCTGTCAAATAGCAAGTAAAATATTACTGAATCAGTATGGGGATCTTGTGCGCTTAGATGAACACAAAAGGATCCAAAAAGGGAGAAGTTAAAGTGAAAGGGTCGCTAGACACGTCGTAGATCCTATTACAAATAAATTATAAAAGTTAATCAAGATCTTAGAAGAAATTGTCTATCGAAGATAGCTTGAAGAGAAAAGATGGACTGAGTCTTTTTAAATATGCTGATGGACATTTTTCCAACTACATGCATAACTATTAGGTTTATGTATTTAAACATTACCTGTGTACATCTCGTTTTTCACACACCAAACAAAACATCACAAGCAGATAAGTGTAGTCTTATATTGGTCTCTATAAAGATTTTTTGTTCAATATAATTCCAAAATTGTTTTACCGGAGGACAAAGGAAGAAAAAATGTTCAACAAAGTCCACTTCATCAATACAATAAGAACATTTGTTGTTTTCTTTAATTTTCATCTTGTGAAGCAATATATTTGTTGGATATATATTATGAAGATTTTTCCAATGGAGCACTCTAAGTCTTGTTTCTATTGTGCATTTTATCGCCCTAGACCACGTTTCTTTGTCTAAACTGTAACCAAACTTTCTTACCCAAAAGTGATGAGCTGTCGCCAGGACTGGAACCCTATTTTTTGAAATTATTTTATTCATACATTTTGGAAATTGATTTGTATTCACTAACAACACATACAATAATTTATACAAGGATGAATAATGGCATCAACAAGCTTGAAGCTTAGAATGTGCCTACTTTTACAATTGTAATGTACATATGACAGCTGGCAAATACAAGACACAAGTACTGTCATGCTTAACATGAATAAATTTAAGCAAAATAAATCATGGACTGTTTCAAATATGGTTATGTTAGTTTTAACCGGGAGATCCAGGTTTTCATTCAAAAGAATTTGCGGATGAATAGTCCGTTGTTAAAGTTATTTAAACGGGCCGCATGATATAACTGACAGGATAGGCCCTAACAAATAATGCTCAACATTTTCCTGCGCAGCACAAAGTGGGTTGTCAACTAGATGTCGGTTGCACAAATCACCATTTAGGTCGCTTATTCTTAAGCGAAGCCCACAATGAATTATTTGAATCTTTCTTACACCAATATAGTAGACATTTGGCACTACATTATCTTCAGCACACAAATTATGTTTTAACTGACTCAAAGAGGTACTGTTCTTAATAGAATCAGGCAAGGCATTCCAGAGGATGGTAGTGGAATGTATAAAGGAATTACGATAACGTTCAGTGTGTTAAATTTGGAACAGATCGGTCTAAAGGTCTTTTCCTGTGTTTTTTTAAATTATTATTGCTTTTGTAACAAGTAACTAAATCTACTGACTTGTAATCACTGTCCTTACATTGCTGACCTCTGCACCTATATACTGAATTATTATAATCTAAATATAGCATATCTTTCTGAATGGCTTACATTTCCAAAGAAACAAAGCTGAATCAATGTATACGTGGGGAGGGGAAAACCTTTCAGTCATTTTGCAGTTAGCTGTTTGGACTAAAATAACCATAAGTGTATTAGGCTATATAATCTTCAATTTCAAAATGTTACGGTACATACATTCACAATAAAAGAAGTGCAGGTTAAGTTATGTCACGATCATGGCGAAAGAAAGGGCAGCTCTGAAGTGTAGGCAATGAATTTTTAATCATACTGTAATTTCCATAACAATCACTCCACAATCAGAGAGAAAGCGAGAGAGAGAGAGAGAGAGAGAGAGAGAGAGAGAGAGAGAGAGAGAGAGAGAGAGAGAGAGAGAGAGAGAGAGAGAGAGAGAGAGAGAGAGAGAGAGACGGACAGACAGACAGACAGACAGACAGAGACTGAGAGAACACTGAACACTCAAAAACTTTATTTAACAAGGATGAAGATTTTAGGCAATGCCTATTCTTACAGTCTGTCCTTGGATAAAACAAAACAATTAACATTTGACTACACACGTGAAAGAAAAACAAATCCCTTCAAGCAAGAAACGCATTTGAACACATAGACGTCAACGCCTGCACTCTCTCTCTCTCTCTCTCTCTCTCTCTCTCTCTCTCTCTCTCTCTCTCTCTCTCTCTCTCTCTCTCTCTCTCTAACGGGGGCCACCTGTCACAAAGGGAAAAATGGTTATATGGTAACATTGAAGTAAAAGTAACAAACACATATAAGTATTTAGGAATAATATTCACAACAAGATTAAGTCTAAATAGTGGGTGGCTTGAAACATATCGGAAAGAAATTGGGGGCAGCTGACTCACTTTTATTTTTGAAATTATTTGACACTCGAATAGAACCTGTATTAACCTATGCGGCAGAGATTTGGGGCCTGAAAGAAAATCAACATATGGAAAAAGTACATACGTTAGCTATTAAGCGTGTTTTAAACATCCCATTACATTCATCAAATACTATGGCGTACGGTGATACCCGCAGATATCCCCTTTATATTCGTTCCTTTGTAAAATGCATACAGTATTGGTTGAAATTGACCCAGCTGTCAGAAAATAGATTATGTAAACAGGCTTATGCTATGTTACTTAAGCAGTTTGAAACAGGTAAACAAAATCGGGTTAGTAATGTAAAACGCATTTTGACAGTAAACGGATTTGGTATTCTTTGGGTATGTCAAGGTGTGGGAGACAGCAGAGCATTTGTATGTGAGTTCAAAGACCGGCTAATAGCATCATATAAGCAAAACTGGCATTCCAGGATGGAGGAGAATGAAACATATTCCTGGTTCTTCTCATTTAAAACGCATTTGTGTGTGTGTGTGTGTGTGTGTGTGTGTGTGTGTGTGTGTGTGTGTGTGTGTGTGTGTGTGTGTGTGTGTGTGTGTGTGTGTGTGTGTGTGTGTGTGTGTGTGTGTGCTGTGTGTGTGTGTGTGTGTGTGTGTGTGAGCATGAATGTGTGCTTGTGTGTATTTTGGTTTTGTGGGTTGTGTGTGCACGCATGTGTGTGTGTTTGTGTGCGTGTCTGTGTGTCTGTCTGCGTGCGTACGTTGTGTGTGAGGGTGTTTGTGTCTGCGTGTTGGTGTATGTGGCTCAGTTGCTGTGACTTACCGAATGGGGTATGAACGAGTTGGCGTCAATAATTGTGTGTGACAGTGTGTGTGTGTGTGTGTGTGTGTGTGTGTGTGTGTGCGTGTGTGTGCGTGTGCGTGCGTGTGGGGTGTGCGTGTGTGTGCGTGTGTGCGTGCGTGTATGTATGCGTGTGTGTTAGAGAGAGAGAGTTGCTTTGCATATGCACTGTTGGTGGTTGGTGTCACTCTTGAATGTGTTTTTTTGTTTTTTTTTTTTTTTTGTTTTTTTTAAGTGTTTTTGTTTGTTATCTGTTGATGAATAATTGATTGTAAAGCGCTTTGGGCTCATCTGAGGTAAAGCGCTATATAAATGTACTGTTATTATTATTATTATTATTTAAAAGTCTTTTACAACCAGAAACATTCTTAACTGTTGTATCAAATAAATGGCATACAGATTATTTAGCAAGATTTAGAAGTAGAACCCTTGGTTTGAAGGCAAACAAAAGATGGTTTGATCCGGAAGATACTACTAATAATGTATGCATGATGTGCTCAGATATTATTACAGAAAGTGAAGAACATTTTATTTTCCATTGTAAAGCCTACAACGACATAAGAGAGAAGTCCCAACTTACGAACATAATAATATCCAAAAGTTATAATTTGCGTATTTTGTTATCTTCTGATGATGAAGAGATCATGCGTGCATTTGCTAGATATGTTGCAGAAGCCTATAGCATCAGAAAAAAAGAAAATGCTTATGAGTGATTTATATTGCTGATATCTATTTATTTAGGTTTTGTTGTATGTTGTATGTATCTTAGCTTGATAATCTCAAACATTGTGTTTTTTGTTTTTCATTCTTGTATGTATAGTGAAACACACGTTGGCTGTGAAGGTGACAGCAGGAATAGTGTACGTAAATGCATAGCACAAGTTTAAAGTGTATTTAACGTTCTTGTGTTACAAAACATATGTTACTAAGACATTAATGTAATACTTATAATGGTAATACTAATGTATTTGAGCACATGTGCACAAGTCTAAATGTTCAAAATTCCTCCTTGTTATCAACCAAGTCGTCGTATCTTGATTGTGTGGAATATGCGTGTGTTTGGGGGGGTGAGGTGTACGTGCGCGCGCGCGCATGCATGTGTGTATGTACGTTATCGTAGGTTTAAATAATTTTCTTTGCTTGATGCAGTAGCTTTCGTTTCTATGTATTCATTATTATTTAATATGTTTGCTTAATCGGCGCTGTTTCAAAGTACTGTGTTCCTTCTTGACATGAAGGCTTAATTAGGCCATTGTCAATAAAAAATGTTTCTGAAGCGTCTGAAGCGTCTCTCTCTCTCTCTCTCTCTCTCTCTCTCTCTCTCTCTCTCTCTCTCTCTCTCTCTCTCTCTCTCTCTCTCTTATACATAGCATAGAATACAGGAATACCAACATAGTAAAACAACTAATAATTGATGAGAAGTATGAGATGAAAGTAACGTCCATGTAAACATATTTAACATGTATTTTCAAGGCAAACCAATAAACGAACAAAGCATGAATCTGAGATGTAAACATTTGTTTGACATGTATCATACATGTATTTTCAATGCAAAACAATAAACGAACAAAGCATAAATCGTGTAACATATAGCATGTAGTTGTGGACAAGACAATAGATAAATTTAACAGTCTGAGTGTAATATCGCATAAGGATTATTAAGCAGGACTGTACATTATATTTGCCTGCGCCCTCTTTTTGCATCGTGAGATGGAAGGGCATAACGTAATGGCAGAAGGAAGGGAATTCCAAATTGAGGACCCCGAGAAGGAAACACTTGATTTGTATTTGTCTGTTCTAGTGTTTGGCAAAATGTAGTTACTGGAACCATAACGATTTGATGCCGGGGTAACTAATATTTTTAGGTATTGTGAGGCTGTTATTATGGACTTTGTACATGAGGATTGCTTTGTTGTACTTTAGTTGCGAATTCAACGGAAGGATGTTTAAGTGTGCTTGTTTTTCTGATGTGGTGAGGTTCGGATCAGGAAAAATAATTTATTTTAGCTGCTCTTTTGTAGATATAATTGAGTTTTAAGAGGTGACATTTGGCGGCAGAATCCCAAACTGCAGATGCGTAGTTGACGTGAGAGAGACAGTGGGCATGAAAAAAACAGCTTGCGTTCCTCTACTTCTATGAATGGTTTAAGGTTTTCTTTAGTAGGAATGGGCTACGTGCAAGCCTGTGTGCTACTTTCTCAATATGAGTCTGCCACTTCAGTTCTTCGTCTATGATCACACCCAGTACTCAGTGCTCTTTTACTTGGTCAACGATGTTATCCCTTAAATAAACCTTGAGAATTAGAGGTTCGTTCTGATGTTTTTTGTCTTGAAGTAATTACCATGCTTTTGGTCTTTGTAGGGTGGAGGACCATCAGATGTTGGTCACACCAGGCAGAAACATCTTGCTGTTTGTAATGAGGTTTGAATGGAGGATAAACGAGCTGCACTAGTGTGGAGGGAGGAGTCGTCAGCAAATAGATCGCATGAAACACTTTCATCTGATATTGAAAATGGCAAGTCGTTAATAAATCAGCAGAATAAGAGAGGTCATAAAACAGAGCCTTGCGGCACACCATTCTTTACGATCTCTTTATCTGAAATTGCACCATTACTAAAGACATGCTGGGCTCTGTTAGCAAGATAGGATGTAAAAAAAAAAAGATAAACCGTATTTTCGTCCCGCCGGTATAGTGTTAGTTTTTATAATAATATTTCATGATTCACAAGATCAAATGTCTTTTTAAAGTCAAGAAAAAGAGCACCTTTCATTTTGTTTTGGTTTATTGCTGAGAGCCAGGTATCAAAGAGACGAACTATGGCAGTTTGACATGAATGATGCTGTCGAAAGCCAGATTGTAAGGGATGGAGAAGATTGTTGTCCTCGAGGTACTGCATTAGATGCTTATGAACATGTTTTTCAAGAGGTTTGGATAAAACTGAGAGAATAGAAATGGGTCTAACGTTGTTTAGGTCGGAGAGATCTTTAGATTTAGGCAATGTTATAACATTAGCTGACTTTAGACCAGGTGGGACTATGTTTTGAGACCGACAGTGAGAGAGATGTGTACGAGAACGAGGGATAGAGCCAAAGAGAGTTAGATGGAAAGGAGAGAGAGGGGGTGGGGTGAGGGGGAGCAACAAGAGACAGAGAGAGACGCGGGAAGACAGACAGACAAAAGAAAGATAGCAGACAGACACTGAGAGCGACGGAGAGAGAGAGAGAGAGAGAGAGAGAGAGAGAGAGAGAGAGAGAGAGAGAGAGAGAGAGAGAGAGAGAGAGAGAGAGAGAGAGAGAGAGAGAGAGAGAGAGAGAGAGAGAGAGAGAGAGAGAGAGAGAGAGAGAGAGAGAGAGAGACACTGACACTGGTTTATTGTCATTACCACCGGGAGGGGTCTATTGACAAGGGGTGGTGGTAACAGTGTTTCATTATGCAGAATAATAAATCATATAAAAAAAACAGATGGAAAAAAGCAAGAAATAAAGCAATAAATTCAAATAAAAATAATCCGTTTGCCATTAGATCCTTGAGCAAAAGAAAAAGAAAAACGGAATCAGATTATAATTAAACAAATCATATAATGACAAAAGAAATTTGCTCGCGACCATCCACGCTAGGCAAGTAATATACATGAGCTTTCCATCACACGACAGACATGGAATAGCAAGACATGGATTTAAACACCCGACTGTTGATGTATGACTATTATGCTATGTCTTATTCTTAGGGTTTCCGAAACAAATTTAGCCAAATATATAACCGTGTTTTCGTCGTCGGACGACAGAGTAGCAGAAACATCGTTTCTCTTTGCCATTTCCGACTTAAAAACACATGACTGTTTTTCTTTGTGATGCTAGATCTTAGAGAGGGCTTCCGAAACAGATTTAGAGAGATAGATAACCGTGTTTTCGAGTCGAGACGAGAGAGTAGCAGAAACATCGAGAGAGAGAGAGACAGACTTAAAAAACATGTTTTTTCTTTGAGAGAGAGAGAGAGAGAGAGAGAGAGAGAGAGAGAGAGAGAGAGAGAGAGAGAGAGAGAGAGAGAGAGAGAGAGAGAGAGAGAGAGAGAGAGAGAGAGAGAGAGAGAGAGAGGTCGAAGACGAATATTTTTTAATGAATAGACCTTTTTGCCCGTATCATATGGGATGATGGAGGAATGAGAGGGTTAGAGAGAGAGAGAGAGAGAGAGAGAGAGAGAGAGAGAGAGAGAGAGAGAGAGAGAGAGAGAGAGAGAGAGAGAGAGAGAGAGAGAGAGAGAGAGATCCCAACCAAAATACATGTATTTAGATTTGAATTTTAAGACCCCTTTTTAAGTTTCTAAACTTAATGTGTGTCTGTGATAGTGTGCAGTGCACACTGCATGTGATTTGTTTGCCCTTGCATTCGTTTAGAGCTTATGTGTGTGTCTGTTAGTAGGTTTCAACTTAAACCAGAAGACAATAACAAGATGACATTATGTGAATCAAATGAACAAACGTTTTTCACAATTTCTCCAATTGTTTTGCATTAAAAGAAATATTAAGGGGCATACAGTGGTGGCAATGTATCATTCCCAACAATCAGAATTTTAATTATTTTATTTGCGCCAAAACAATTTTCTTCTTAGTCTAAAACCCTGTTCGAATGAACCTTTTTGTGATTTCACTATTTCATAAAAGTCTTAATTTCTTTGCAAAACTGAAGTGACATAGTTATTTGCTGGCTCGAAATGAAGCCGTATGAAAACAAATATGGTGCAACTTGAGCAGATATTACCGAAATAATCAGTTTCTTGCTTTTCCTGTAAAGTGATGCCTTTTAAGTTAGGTCTGCATGATCTGCACACGGCAATATGTGCCCTGGCATTTTGGTCATTTAACGCTAAAGACATGCTGGTGTCATCTGCAAATATTTTAATGATAGACTGAATGTTACTGACAATATCATTAATAAATATAAGAAATAAAAGAGGACCAGCACAGAACCTTGGGGGACACCTACTGGAACTGTTTTATATTCTAATATATTTCCTTTAATTGCAACAGCTTGTATGCGATTAGAGATATATTCTGTGAACCAAGTTAATACATTTCCTCGTATGCCAATTGCTCTCATCTTCAGGAGCTGTCCTTTAATCCACACATGACCAAATGCTTTTGATATGTCAAAAAATACTGATTGGGTTGTAACACCATGATCAAGAGATAAGCACAGATCGTTATATATGTTACCGGCAATCCTTGAAAACAGGCAATACATTTATTGACTAAATATTTTTAGGAAATACGTGTAATGCCTGTGACCGCTAGCTATTACACGTATTGCCTAAACATTTTAGGAATTACGCGAATTTCCTAAAAATGGCGGCCATTTTTTACACGGATTGCCTGAGCTATAAATAGATTTACTTGATAAGCCTAAGCCTTAAGTCCTGCTTGTTTTGTTTTCTGACAATTATGATTTAGCTACAGTAATGAAATGGCGTACAAAGCACTATTTGTGTACGCTGGATGATGTCGTACAAGTCTTCTGCAGCAGCAAAATACTGGGGTGGGTCTGTCGGATTATCACGCCTCCTGATGAGTTTCTCCACATCACCACACTGCACAACCTCGTACTTAGACACACACAAAAAAGAGAGAGGTGATAATTGAGGGAAAGAGAAAGAAAAATGGAGAGAGAGAGAGAGAGAGAGAGAGAGAGAGAGAGAGAGAGAGAGAGAGAGAGAGAGAGAAGAGAGAGAGTAATTTCGTAAGTCAGTAGTTTGCGGATCGTGGGGTTTGAACCCAGCTAGCGTTCACTGTGGTGTGTCCTTGGGAAAGACACTTTACTTCTATTTCCTCACTCCACCCAGGTGTAAATGGGTTCCTGACTTTAGTTGGGTAGTCCTTCGGATGAGACTTTATAAACCGAGGTTCTGTGTGCGTACACATGCAAGAAAGATCATGCGCACCCGTTAACCATGGGCGTCTTGGGGATGTGGCAAAACATTAAAGCAGCACTCCAGTCAATTCTAGAGAAACGAGTACCATCCACAATATGAGCAGCTAGACACAGTCATCCCTGGATCAATGCTGAAATTAGAAGAGCAATATTAAGAATGCAGCAAGCCCATGCCAAACCGAGAAAGAATAGGAAGAAGAAGGACCAAGATCGCTACAAACGCTTGCAGCGCGAAGTCAAATACAAGATATGGGCAGCAAATCAGACATACCTGGAGTCTACCATTAGCGAAGCCTACAGCTCTGACTCAAAGTGCTTTTGGAGCTATGTGAAGAGCCGTGGTCAAGAAGCGTCAGGTGTCAGGTGTCCCCCCTCTCAAGAACCAAGACAGCTTCCTCAAGAGTGACAGCAGCAACAAGGCATTTTGGAGTACGCCTCAGCTGCCTGGGATCCTCATCTACAGAAGGAGGTACACCAACTAGAGATGGTACAACGTAGGGCAGCCAGGTTATCCTGCAACAACTACTGAGACAAGTCACCTTGCTGTGTTGAAAGAATGCTGGGGCATTTGCAGTGGGACACTCTTGACGAGCGGAGGAAAATCAACCGCCTGTGCCTACTGCACAAAATTAACAACGGCCTGGTGGACCTGAACGCAAGTCAGTACCTGCGCCCCAGTGACCCTAGAACACGAGGAAAGTCAAAATATTCTATCAGGAAAGGACAGTCCATCCAGTCCTCTACCACTCGTTTTTCCCAAGAACACTCAGAGAGTGGAATATGCTTCCCGTAATACTGACAGAGACCACCTGTCTAAAAATGTTCAGGGCGGGCCTTGGTGGCATCTACACCAACCACGAGGCCTCCTCCTGCTGAGCTCCCAGTGGACCAAGCAGTGTAAATAGTTTTAACAAATTTGTAGAGCAGTGGACACTGTTTTTAATGCAAACATTGTAACACTCTTAGTAGAGAGCACGAGTGTGATCCTAAGTTGGACATGATACGCCTGAAGGCCCTGTCCATTGTAAGGAAGAAGAACTAAACAATAATATTGGACGATAATTATTAGTTTTGTTTTTAATCTTTTTTGTGAATTGCGTTCTATATTACAGGTCAGAGGTTACATGAGCTTTTCGTCACAGGTCAGGGGTGAAATGTATTTACGAGTGTTTCTTCAAATAAAAAACATAATTTAGTTTTTTTTCTTTAGCCTTTGATTCCGAGTTATGCAGGTCATGGAAGTTGGGTCCTCCATGTTTGTTCTTCCCTCCTGAGGCCAACTATATATTTGTTCCTCATTAGGCTGCTTTGCGGCTTTCGCTTTGGGGGTGTTCCACAGGAACATCCGATTCGATTCGATCCGATTGTGTTTGTGAGGCATGATTCTCGTGACATTCTACTGTCTAAATGAGTGTGATGAAATCAGGCTGGTTATGTTCACAATATTTGTAGTTCTCCATTCACGAATCTGATGCAATATCTGTATTTTTTAATGACATTTTATTTGATTCATGTATTGGGGTCTACTTGAGTATAGGGAGAGAAAATAGTAGAATTATTTTTAGACACAAATATTTCACATGAATCATGACTCTCAGACATTGTCACAACCGGATCGCATTGAGATCGAATCGTATGCAGTTGATCTGCCCCGTAAGATTCAGCGCAGGAAACAACATAAAAAATATTGATAAAAAAAGGTTTCAACTTTATTAATAAGTAAATAAGTCACAGCGTATTTGTCGAAAGGCACTACGTGGTATCACAAAAGGAAAAAAATACATGAAATTTATGACTGCGGAATGCCGGTTATGCACCTGTAATTGCGCAGTCTCTGCTTTCCCCCCTCCCCCTCAATCAGTATTGGTTATTAATTACTGATTGCGGCAGGTGAACATTGCTGGAAGAGGAGAAGAAGAAAAACATGAAAACTTCGCGATGACAAATCAAACTGTTCTACTTATTCACGTGAGAGATAGGTGGCAATTCATAGTGAAAGTGAGCGACAGGGCACAATGGGAACAGGGGAAACAGTGACAGGGCGAACTGACATGGATTGACGGGGTGAAACGGTATTGATGTTGCAGTACAATTTGTCCAAACAGTACAAAATTGAGATATGTTGTACTGTATTCATATTTGTCTTAGTTTGGACATTGTGCTCCACCATGTCATATATTTGTGTCGACTGTGGTACAATTTGTCTCATTTTGAATAACATATTAAAACCTGCTGTACCAGCATAGGTGAACAATCACTTTGTCCAAAGTGATTGTTCACCTGTGTGATTGTTCACCGAGTGTTGTTTTTCTCTCTTTCTCGTATTTGTCTCAGCACTGGCCCAATAGGGTTTTCACATTGTTGGCTACAAGGCATGTCTTGTAACAGATCAGAAAGACCTCCAAGAACAGAATAATGTAGACGTTATCGACACCGGAACTACTTCCATTCCACTCATTACCAGTGTCATGTGTCCAGGTGTAGAACACCTTATTACCAAATCCAATGTCACATACCTAAGAGTGAACTATTCAAAATTTGAGCTGTACAAAGGCAAATACACTGCACGCTCCGGAGTGATCTATGCAGTGGGCGATGACAATTCCACCTGGTGCAATGTGAAGATTGAGGTGAAGAGAGGTGCCATTGCTCAGGTACACATCCGACGGCTGGCATACTGGTGTGAATCCAGAAAGTGGGGGTTCAAATGGACATACTTGATCACAATTCTATGCAATGTGCACAATCTTGAGAACAGTTTCACAGAAAGTCTCAACAATTACAGGCTCAGCTGCTTTAATAATCCCCGCGTCCAGATCCTCATTGAAGTAACAAACCACCCAAACGTATTTGTTAAGCTCGTATGTAACTCCTCAATGTACTTAACATCACCCATATCAAGCACATCTTCAAAGTTCGTCACAAACTTTGATATTTCTTTGGAATCCGTTTTCATGCTTAGTGTTCAACACTCATACTTTCTCAACCTACTCTCCTGCCCTCAAAAGTGTCGATTTTTAGAAATTATTGACAGGCAAACAAGCCAAGCAAACAAGCACACTTTTCGTGTCTGTGGAGCACTATCACAACCACCAGCACTATTTTCTATGTCACGCATTCGACTTCAGTACCCATGCCCACTATTTTTCTCTATGTCTGTTCATTTCTCTACCATATCCAAAGAGATGCAAAGACTACAACTTAAAAATAATTTATTTAATTGCTCTGCTCATCTGTACTCTGAGTTTCAGAGTCATGTGGACTGTAACCAGAGGGAGGATTGTGAAGATGGTCGTGATGAAACAGAGCACTGTGCCTTCAGCAGTCCTGGCTGTCACGGGCTGGTGGCTTCTCATGACAAATGTTTCCAGCTGGTCACGCTGGACACTAAAACATTCTGGAAATATTTGGATTTAAGTTGTCGTAGAATTGGTGGAAGACTAGCCACAATAAAATCCAGACAGGAGCAAGACGATTCTCTGTCTGTTTTCAAAAACTATAACCAGTTTGAGGTACTTGTGGGCTATTCAATTGGAAGGGAGAATGCTTTATTTATGTACAGTAAATTTAGAACATGGTCTGATGATACACTAATCTATAACATGAACCATTTCGTAACTCGGTATCCATACTTTCCTTCCAGGATTTTTCAGACACAAGTCCTGTTTTCGATGACATTGTCCAGACAACAAGAAGTAAAATATCTGATGGCAGATGCTGTGCTGTGTGAAATCATGTCCAATTCATTCACACTCCCTTCACCTGTTGAAATAACACTCAGGGAATCAACTCATTTTCTGTCAGAGTATACGCGACAGCTTGTACTCTGTTGTCAGGTAGGTCATGTTACCCACATGTTTTTTAAATGTGAGCATAGCAGCCATTGTGGAGCAGCTGCCTCTTTACAGTATTGCCCAGTACTTAACACCAGTGGACACCTAAAAACCATAATGCACGTAGTCCACACTATCGAAAGATATGCCCTGTTTCTGTGTGAGGATGACAGTGCAACCACCCACTACACTTTAGTGTGCGACTTCAGGCAGGACTGTGCAGATAACAGTGATGAGTCATTCTGTGTCCACCCCCACTGTGCTGGTTTTAGGTGCTTGAGTGGTCAGTGCGTGCTTCATGACCAACGTTGTAACGACTATTCTGATTGTCTGGACGATTCTGATGAGGTGGACTGTACAACATGCGATGGGTCCCTGTGCTCCGATGGCCAGTGCGTTCATCCTGACAGTCAATGCGACAAATTTACTGACTGCAGAGACAGATCTGACGAGGCACACTGTCCTGCGCCTGCTTGGTGTAGCTGGAATGATGATCCCATCTGTGCCTTCACAAAGAATCGTAGGTCTGGTGAGGAAGGAGAAGACACAAAGCAAAGGTCGATCATTAGTCTGGGCGGGGCTGGCTACTTCACTCAGCAAATAATGAAGGCCGAAGACTTCTGCCCTGACACTCATTATTCTTGTACAGCAGAGTGGCTGTACTGTCTCCCTGTCTACACGAGATGCAACGGGTTTTCTGACTGTGTTTATGGAGAAGATGAACAAGACTGCAATATAGTTTCATGTGTAGGTTACTACTTGTGTCGAGCCTCCAAGGTTTGCGTCCACGAGCGTTATCTGTGCGATGGCTGGGGTCAGTGTCCTCAGCGAGATGATGAACTGATGTGTGACAGGACGTGTCCCGAGGGTTGTCTGTGTCAAGGTCGTTTTATAGCATGTGGTCATCCTTTCCCCATACACCAATTTCCACAGCTTCGCTATGTGGACGTTGCTCATTCTGGAATGGCCATGGCAGGATTTAGCGATAATTATAATCTCATCCGTTTAGGATTGTCACATTGTTTCCTTGTGAATATTACGCACTTGAAGCTTGTGAATTTACAGCATCTTGATTTAACACACAACCTGATTAACACCCTAGATGTACATTTTCTTATTGGTCTTTTCAACCTGAGGGTATTATTGTTATCAAGTAATCCCTTGAGGGAAACAAGGAAGCAGCTGGTGGCAAAGCATGTCCATTATTCGCTGAGTCATGTAGATATGTCACATACATTTCTTAATAGGGTTTGTGAACTGTTATCTGGATACATGCCTCGTGTAACTCATTTGAATTTATCTATGTCTGATATAAAATCGATTGGATCTCTTGGTTTTAAAAACACACAGACATTAACAGACTTAGACATAAGAGGCAATCCAGTGGATGATTTTCCATTGCATTTATTCTCAGGGCTAAGCCATATAAAGAACATATTTTCAACAAATTTCAGAATATGTTGTGGTAACATCCTTACAAAGCAGTCAAGCAACATAAAGTGTTCTGCGCCAGACAGTGTATTTTCTTCTTGTGAAAATCTCATACCAGGTGACCTACACCGCATTATTTTTAGTTTGTTTAGCGTATCTGCCATTTTAGGGAATATTATCTGCTTTGTAGCTCTGCATGTAAATAGAAAATCGTTTACCATGGATTTCCAGATGACCTTCTCTAATCTGCAGCTAGTTAACGTCTGTGTTGGATGTCACGTGGGGATCAATTTGATCGTAGATAAAATATTTGACAGGAGATACATCCAACATGAAAAAGCATGGATTGACAGCGCACTTTGCAAACTGACTGGGTTTATCTTTCATTCCTCCAACGAAGTGGCCCTTCTGTTCACAGGAGTCATCACGTTGGATCACACTGCTTCCCTGTGTTTCCCTGCACACGTTGTGAGGTTCCTGGCCATGTATAAGGCTGCACGCTGCGCTGTGGTTTGGTGCACAGGGATTGCACTTTCGGTGATCCCATTTCTCCCTTCACTATCCCACTGGGGACTGCAGGGTCAGTCTGGTCTGTGTCGCCTGGCTTTATTCAATGACCACCACCATCGCTCTGATCCTCGTTTCAGTTGGTTTTCAGTTCTTGTGGCGTTCAATTTTGCACTGTCCTTGGCGATTGTTCCCACTCAGGTGGTCATCTTCAGGCGGTTACCGACATACATCACCACACTGGATCATGGACAGAGGTCAGTGTACCGTTCCATACACCTGATGGCCAAAGCGATCGCTGTCTGTACCGTGTGCTGGATTGTGTTCGGGCTGTTGACCGTTGTTCGGTCCCAGGGTTGGACAGCTGTGGATCCTATCCACGCAGCTATGGTCGTGTTCGTGTTGCCACTCAACTCGGCTCTCAATCCTCTGCTGTTTATATGGAGTGCATTGGCACAGTGCCAGCAGCGAGAACGGGAACAGAGAGTCATTGACTTGTTCATATCACGACTGGCTCACTCAAAGAGAACACATATACCAAAATAAGCAACAGTTATGGCATGCACACATAGAAAACAAAGTGATACATGTGTTTATGTCAGTATTGACTCACTTGAAGTAAATGCAAGCATCATAATGAGCACACACAGAAAACAATGTCATCATGCGATGTGCTACAAAACTTAGAGAAAACGTGAGTTTGAAAATGAGCACACGCTTAGGATCTAGGTTACACGCAGGGAATGCACACACAGACAACAAAGTTATCGATGTGTTTAAATGATGACTGGTATCCTAAGAAAAAAAAACATGCGGGTATCGAAATGTCGAGTATAGGCCTGTATACAGAAACTGAGTAATGTGTTCAAATCACGACTGGCATACCCATGGAAAACGAAAGCATCGAAATGTGCTCATAATTTATGTTCGCAAAGTATGTTCACATCTATTGTGGTCAGACTTTCTGGTTCTCTTAGAGTGATTTAATACAATGATTTATGTCATTTGCCCGAATAGCCAGCAATTGAGAATAAATTAGTTGCAGTGCGTGTCATTTGCCCCAGGATACAGTTGGCAAAGGAGTGCAAGTTTCTCTCAGTCTGTTTTTCATTCAGTCTTTGCATCATTCCAGGTTGTATCTCGGGAACAGCTAGACAGATTCTCTTCACATTTTGTGTGGTAGCATGTCTCTGTACATGAAAGGTCCTATGGAAACAATATCAACATACGCTGATCTTGAAGTGTGACCTTGACAACAAAATTTTCTTCTGGTAGTCATACATTACACATTATTGGACTTACTATATTCAAACGTAGTATAAGTTTGAACGTGCTCATGCTTTTTGTTTGTAACTAATAACACTGTTTACTTTCTTTCATTATTAACACACATTGGACTCATTGAACGAATAACACTATCTAATTCAAGGACAAGGTGGAGAGGCTGCTGGACCAGCTACCCTATGCTGATTAAAGAAATCACAAGAAAAAACCAACATCAACAACAAATAAAGAAGAAGAAAAGAATGTGTACAGAGACAACAGGAGTCTCCTCTATAACGATGCGAATTAATAATAATAATAATTTTTTTTAAACACTAATAATAATATTATTATAATAATAATAATAATAATAATAATAATAATAATAATAAATGGTACCTAAAAGAAGAAGAAAATAATGGAAGTAAATAAGGAAGAAGGTAAATAGGTAAATAAGCAATAATAATAATAATATTAATAATAATAATAATAATAATAATAATAATAATAATAATAATAATAATAAGAAGAAGAAGAAGAAGAAGAAGAAGAGCGTGCTTATGCTGATTTTGAATATTGGGTAACCGTTTAGGGTCAAGGTCAAAGACAAGGACGTAAAACTTGGTTTTTAGCTGGTGCTATAACCACATCGTTCACATGTTTATAGCTACATGTTTCATATTTGACACGTTGGTAAACTGGTTCAAGGTCATGTGTGGTCCAAAGTGTTGCTTACCTTAATCACCTTCGCCTTGATTTGTTGAACTTGTCTTTTAGCAGTGGCTATACTTCAAATACCATTGGACAGGTACCCACGTAACCATATACATATTCATGATCAGCATAATCTCAGGGATGCGATGGGAGACTTTCGAAACTCTTTACCTTAACCTTGACATTTGATCGTGACTCGTGTTACATGAATACCACACGTCCTGTCATCATTACAATCGTGTATATTCTGGATCAGAACCACTCAAGTAGCAAAGTCTTAGACATTGAGAAGCGTCTTGATCTTGACCTTCAACTTATTCCTATCTGTCCGGACTGTATCTCGTGAACTGTTAGACGGAATCACTGACAATTTTTGTTTGGTGCAAGCCGTGAGCAGAACATTCATTTTACCATATATCCATCGTTAGCATCGCATAAAGGACGCAAATACGGCAGGGGCTAAAATATCAGGTGGAGAACGGTAGGAGGGAGGGGCACAAGGGGCTAAGGACATATCTGCTGCTTGGTGACACCCTTATTTCATTTGTTTGGGTTGTTTTTGGTTGTGTGGTTGTTGTGTTTTTTGGGGGGTTAGTTCCTGAGCAAAGCTTTGGTAAGTATTGTTTTTGCTTCGTCCATTTGTGTGTCCGTGCATCTGTGCGTCCGTCAGTCTGGCCGCGTGTTCTTGAAAACCTTTCCGTCTATTTCAATCATGTTTTGCATATTCAAGTTTCAGAAGAGCTTAGCTGATGTCTGATTGTTGTAGTTTTATTTCAAGGTCGAAGTCATACCGGCTACGTGGTTCAACTCCCAAAACACTTTAGAAAGTTCTACTATGAAGCATTTCCTGTGAACAGGTGTACCACAAGTCAACAGTGGTTTGCCATCAGGAATTTCCCTCCCCCTAGATGGACTGCCCTCCAAGGCCGACGAGCCCCATCTGCCCAAACTAGTGGTTTTTGATCAGGGTATCT
>JAGGCT020001216.1:0-25000 GCA_017654935.2 Phymorhynchus buccinoides
TACGTCTTACTCCATGAACCTGGCGGAGGCAGAGCAGTACCTGTCCTTCCTGCAGTCCCTCAGTGACATGTTCCTTGTTGTGCAGGGTCTATGTCTTACTCCATGAACCTGGCGGAGGCAGAGCAGTACCTGTCCTTCCTGCAGTCCCTCAGTGACATGTTCCATGTTGTGCAGGGTCTACGTCTTACTCCATGAACCTGGCGGAGGCAGAGCAGTACCTGTCCTTCCTGCAGTCCCTCAGTGACATGTTCCATGTTGTGCAGGGTCTACGTCTTACTCCATGAACCTGGCAGAGGCAGAGCAGTACCTGTCCTTCCTGCAGTCCCTCAGTGACATGTTCCTTGTTGTGCAGGGTCTACGTCTTACTCCATGAACCTGGCGGAGGCAAAGCAGTACCTGTCCTTCCTGCAGTCTCTCAGTGACATGTTCCATGTTGTGCAGGGTCTACGTCTTACTCCATGAACCTGGCGGAGGTAGAGCAGTACCTGTCCTTCCTGCAGTCCCTCAGTGACATGTTTCTCCCATGTTGTGCAGGGTCTACATCTTACTCCATGAACCTGGCGGAGGCAGAGCAGTACCTGTCCTTCCTGCAGTCCCTCAGTGACATGTTCCATGTTGTGCAGGGTCTACGTCTTACTCCATGAACCTGGCAGAGGCAGAGCAGTACCTGTCCTTCCTGCAGTCCCTCAGTGACATGTTCCATGTTGTGCAGGGTCTACGTCTTACTCCATGAACCTGGCAGAGGCAGAGCAGTACCTGTCCTTCCTGCAGTCCCTCAGTGACATGGGGGCCGCCATGAGGAGGATCATGACCCTGGCCCTGGTTGACGCCGCCCAGTACCAGGCACTACAGACAGGTGAACCACTCCTTCCTTAATTCCGTATGCGCTATTTTCACTGGCTTCATTCGCCTGTGACTTTCGATAGCGACGAAAAAAGTTACTTGCAGTTTCATCGTCACTAAAATCGCAGGCTATTTTCGATGGCGCTATTCAAGCATCGCGCTAAAAGAACCACCCTGATTGCACCTACAGAATTGCAAGCAACGTTTTTCACCAGTATTACTAAGTTTCTCCACGCTTTTGGAAGCCATGCTGGCTGAAAAAATGGCATGATGTTTTAGCTCCGCCCACTTTCAGACTATTTTCAACAGCGACAAAAATATTATTTTGCTTCTCCAGACGATAAAATAAAATCGCGAGCAATTTTCGACTGACTACTCACGATTATGGCACCTATGGTTGTACAGAATGACTTTATTGTTGGTGGCGATAAAATTTAATTGTGGGCGATTATTGCCGTCGATTTTTGCCTTTAAAATCGCTCGTATGGAATTCCGGCTTTACTTATTTCCACAGAGTCGTGTTGGCCACGATGGAGAAGATATTTGTGTGGTTGAAAAGTAGAACATGATAAATTGTGTGTGAAACAAAAATCTTCATAAAATCTCCTGTGTTTTGTTTTGTTTTTGTGTAAAAAATATCTTGATACAATGACCTATCTATTCTAACAATACTGACCAACACTAAAAAAAGGAAGGAAGGGGGGGTGGATAAATGTTGACCAAGTGACAACTTTTTCGTTGCCACTGGGTTTAACGTGTGCTAAGTGCATGGGCACACAGGACCTTGGTTTATCATCTCTTCCGAAAGACTCCACGTTCAGACCATAAGGCCTAGTGCAAAGCGAGAGGAATAATCCCCTGTACCCAGGTTTGTACTCGGGTTTACTTGACACGAGGCGAACATGCTACCACTGTGCCACTCTACATGAAGGGGGTGTCTAAAGTACAATTTGCCGAAACGTTGGCGGTGCTGTGAATGGAAGAAATGTCAAGTGTATTGGTATGCTCTGCTGTTATGTGCAGGGGAAGGGTCCTATTTGGAAAAATCCGTCCAGAACTTCAGAGGGGCCTTCGCCAGCCTGGGAGCATCGGGGCCGTATTCCTCCGCTTGTAAGTCTGTTGATTTCTATTCAGAAATGAAATAAGAGAATAATCTTACAGAAAGTGGTACAAGAGGCTTTACACTGGCTATCGTTTTAACCCTTTCACCGCCAGCCATATTTCAGCCAAAGATTTCCACTAAATTTACCTGGATAGAGAACAAAATCCATCTGCAGTATTGGGGATTCTTCTGTGACGGATATAAAATAAGATCTATCCTTACTTCCCGAAACTAAGACAATAGGGTATTTGGATAATAGACCCCAATTTGATGCCTTTTAGTGACATAGGTTTTAAATCACCGTGGTTCTGCAATGCGACTTTGGCGGCGAAAGGGTTAACAGACACAACTGTCGCTGGAGGAATGTTATGTATTAATTACTGTTGTTGTTATTGTTGTTGTTAGGTCCAACTCCAGGTGTTGATGATTGTGACCAATGGCAAAAACTAAACGGGAGTATTTTGCCTGTTGTCATTGTTTTGTGTGGTTGTTGTGCTTATCATTAGGCTCTGGTAGTGTGGTGCTTATCATTAGGCTCTGGTAGTGTGGTGCTTATCATTAGGCTCTGGTAGTGTGGTGCTTATCATTAGGCTCTGGTAGTGTGGTGCTTATCATTAGGCTCTGGTAGTGTGGTGCTTATCATTAGGCTCTGGTAGTGTGGCTGTTTAAAGGGGAATCAGATGCTCAGATCGGATCCAAACACGCTCTCGAAAACGTCACAGCATTGTTTCTTGATATACATAGCCACAGTCTGCAAAGTCTATCGCTGTAACCTACCTTTTATGTCGCATTCTCCAAGGTAAACTGAACTCTCATACCTTTTTTTTTTTTAATTCACTCTCGTGTTGCTGCACATCAGGAGCCAGGGATCATCTGGCCATTAACCTCACAGAACAGGGCTTGTGCGATATAGAAAATCCTTAGACCAGCTAAAAATAAGACAAAGTGACAGGCTTTTTAACTTTAGGAACTTGTTTTACAATGACGTCACAGCTCTTTCATCTCTAAACAAGACTTCATAGAAGCAGACGAAACACAAGCAGACAGCGACGTGCTTTTTTGCAAATGATAAGCTATCGGCTTGATCACATTCACATTTATGTATGTTTGTGATTTCCAATAAACTCAGAGGTTATTATCAAGTTTGATTTTGCATCATTCTGCACACTTTTGGGTTCTCCTTTAAGTACGAATATTCCCATTATTGGTTGCTTTGTTACTGTTATTTCTATTGTTAGTATTGCAGTGGTGATTATTGTTTTAATCGTCAGATTCCACAGCGGGGTTTGAGCGGTGCGAGCAGTACCAAACCATGCACGAATAACTGGTGTTCTGGCTGTGTAAGTGCGAGTCCCCCCAGACCATGGTGACATTGTTTCTGTTATTTTTGTTACGTTATTATTGTGCTATTGACGTTTTAATCGTAAGATTCCACCGCAGTGTTTGAGCGGTGCGAGCAGTACCAAACCATGCTGGATGAGCTGGTGTTCTGGCTGTGTAAGTGCGAGTACCCCCAGACCATGGTGACATTGCTGCTGGGGCTGCTGCCGGACGACATCTATAAGGTGAAGGAGGGCCGTTTCTGTGGAAAGGATGTGTTTGTCACTGTTTTATTCTGAGGTATAGAAAAAGAGATAATACCGTATTTTACGGACTATAAGGCAATATGAAAGGACCATGCCCTATGATTTGGGCTTTGGGACATCATTACATTACATCAAGATCGTGCATGCACTAACATAGTTCAAGAAAGAGCAATCAATTATTGTGTCTATGGCTTGAAAACATTGCTGTTGTGTTGGTTTTTTGGTTGTAGGGTTTTATCAATATACAGTATGAAATTGCTCTAGAAAATAAAGTTAAAACAAATTATCTAAAGGACGATGGTGGCTTGCTTTCAGAACGAATTCACGGTGGCGTTTGTGCGTCACTACAGCAAGATCGTGCGAGTGCTGACGGAGGCCTCTGACCGGTCGACGGTGGCCAATCGTGTGGTGCACATCAGCGTGCAGCTGTTCAGCAACGAGAGCCTCGCCACGCGCATGGTGCGGGAGAACCACGTGTTGAGATCGGTGGTGGAGAGTCTGCACTACATGCTGACTCCTATCTTGGTCCCTTCCACCAACTTGGGTGAGTGTGTGTGTGTGTGTGAGAGAGAGAGAGAGAGATTGGCAACAAGTATGGTGCGGGAAAACCATCAATCTTCCTAGCTTTTCAAACCACATGCTTTTCATGCAACAAACACAAACTTTGTTTTCTACTCATTATTTAGCTACCAACATTCACAAGGTTGTTCAGAACACTCTTGGTTTTTTACATTCAGGCCATCATACCAACAAATGTGTGTGAATAAAATACAGTAGTTGGTGGTAAAGGGATTAATGGTTTTGCCGGTTGGTTGCAGGAGGCCCGTTCAACCGTCACCAGGTGGTGGAGTGTGAGAAGGCGGTGATGAAGGAGCACTGCTACTGGCCCGTGGTCAGCGACCTCATCAACCTGCTGTCTCACCGCCAGGTGTCCCATACCTTCCTGCAGCAGGCCCCCCTCAGGGAGATCTGGATGGACCTGCTCACCTGTCTGCAAGGTAACTGTGTGGTGCAGTATCGTAGGAAGATCTGGATGGACCTGTCTGCAAGGTAACTGTGTGGTGCAGTATCGTAGGGAGATCTGGATGGACCTGCTCACCTGTCTGCAAGGTAACTGTGTGGTGCAGTATCGTATTGTTATATTGAAGTCTTTTAGCTCATCAACTGGGGGAACTATTTGTACAAGACTCCGGTATCCCCACGGGGGAGGGGGTGTTGGGGTGGGGTGGGGTGGATGGGTTGGGGGAGTTGATTAATCTTCTTTGTAACTTTTGTCTCTGCACTGAACATGTACAAGACTCAAGACTCAAGACTGAGGAATACTTTATTATCTCATAAAGAGATGTTATATTGAAATTGTGGATTTGGGTTGCAGGGATGAACCTGAACATGCGTGAGCTGACACACCACGTGGAGTACGAGCCAGACACCTACTACGCCGCCTTCTCCGCTGAACTGGAAATCTCTGCCTCCCCCATGTGGTCCCTCATCAACCACTGCACTGCTCCGGTAAGCAGCTTCACAAAGCTGTCTCCTGTGGATAGATTTTGAGCCTTGAGGCCTGGCTGTTTCACCTGAGAAATGCTTGCCAATACGGGGAAACAGGCATGGTCATTTTCAGAGAATTCTCTGAATTCAGAGAAAAATTCATAAAGAAAAACAAATGTGAGAGTTAGGGGAGGTTAAGCTAAAGGAGATGCCCTTTTCCCCAATGTTTAACTCACTCGCATCGCAACGATTTTGAATTGATAAAAACCTAGCAAATCACTACAGCCATACACACAAGCAAAACATACATGAACAAAAGGGGAAGTGAAAGAAGATTTCGGGTTTTTGCTTCAGGTTTAGACATAGGGAAGTGGTAGATCAGACTATTTTATATATAGACTTTATATAGAAAAACTGTCTACACAGATTGGTTCCCCCACAACAAGCCACTACAAAAGCAACGTCAGAGGCAAAATTGTGGTCTAAGGGTGTGAAGCGAGTTTAGAAGTGACCAAGGTATGGTGTGCACACAGATACTTCCCTTGAAGCAAATGCATCAAATTGACAGTTATCTATTAATTCCGGACATATATGGCCGGAATGACTTGAATGAGTGAAACCTTCTAGCTCCATGTATTTTTGTATGATCTTGTCCGTTGTGTCTCAACCGACACTAGGGGAGTAACACTGTTGCTTTGCCCACTGTTGGTTGTATTGCCCACTGTTGGTTGTATTGCCCACTGTTGTATTGCTGTATTGCCCACTGTTGCATTGCCCATTGTTGTATTGCCCACTGTTGCTCTGCCCAATGTTGTATTGTCCACTGTTGTGTTGCCCACTGTTGTATTGCCCACTGTTGTATTGTCCACTGTTGTGTTGCCCACTGTTGTATTGCCCACTGTTGCTTTGCCCAATGTTGTATTGCCCAACTGTTGTATTGCCCACTGTTGCTCTGCCCAATGTTGTATTGCCCAACTGTTGTATTGCCCACTGTTGTATTGCCCAACTGTTGTATTGCCCACTGTTACGTTGCCCACTGTTGCGTTGCCCACTGTTGTATTGCCCACTGTTACATTTCCCACTGTTGCGTTGCCCACTGTTGTATTGCCCACTGTTACATTTCCCACTGTTGTGTTGCTGACTGTTGTATTGCCCACTGTTGCATTGCCCACTGTTGTATTGCCTGCTGCCTTGTATTGCCCACTGTTGCATTGCCCACTGTTGTATTGCCCACTGTTGTATTGCCCACTGTTGTATTGCCCACTGTTGTATTGCCCACTGTTACATTTCCCACTGTTGCGTTGCCCACTGTTGCATTGCCCACTGTTGCATTGCCCACTGTTACATTTCCCACTGTTGTATTGCCCATTGCCTTGTATTGCCCACTATTGTATTGCCCACTGTTGTGTTGCCCACTGTTGCATTGCCCACTGTTGTATTGCCCGTTGCCTTATATTGCCCACTGTTGTGTTGCCCACTGTTGCGTTGCCCGCTGCCTTGTATTGCCCACTGTTGCATTGCCCACTGTTGCGTTGCCCACTGTTGCGTTGCCCACTGTTGCATTGTCCACTGTTGTATTGCCCACTGTTGCGTTGCCCACTGTTGCGTTGCCCACTGTTGTATTGCCCACTGTTGTATTGCCCACTGTTGCATATCCCACTGTTGTATTGCCCGTTGCCTTGTATTGCCCACTGTTGTATTGCCCACTGTTGCATTGCCCACTGTTGCGTTGCCCACTGTTGTATTACCCACTGTTGCATTGCCCACTGTTGTATTGCCCACTGTTGTATTGCCCACTGTTGCGTTGCCCACTGTTGTGTTGCCCGTTGCCTTGTATTGCCCACTGTTGCATTGCCCACTGTTGCGTTGCCCACTGTTGCGTTGCCCACTGTTGCGTTGCCCACTGTTGCATTGCCCACTGTTGTATTGCCCACTGTTGTATTGTCCACTGTTGCATTGCCCACTGTTGCGTTGCCCACTGTTGTATTGCCCACTGTTGCGTTGCCCACTGTTGTATTGCCCACTGTTGCATTGCCCACTGTTGTTGTTGCAGGAGAGTGGTTCTCATTGCCTTGCATTGCCCACTGTTGTATTGCCCGTTGCCTTGTATTGCCCACTGTTGCATTATCCACTGTTGTATTGCCCACTGTTGTATTGCCCACTGTTGCATTGCCCACTGTTGCATTGCCCACTGTTGTTGTTGCAGGAGAGCCAGCAGTACGTGGTGGACATGGTGCAGGCCACACTACAGGCACTACACAAGTGGTTCTCATTGCCTTGCATTGCCCACTGTTGCATTGCCCACTATTGTATTGCCCACTGCTGCATTGCCCACTGTTGTTGTTGCAGGAGAGCCAGCAGTACGTGGTGGACATGGTCCAGGCCACACTACAGGCACTACACAAGTGGTTCTCGGCCGTCGACTTCAGGCCCGGATCCAAGGTACCAGTCTTTCTCTTGTTTTCTTGTTTCTGTTGTTGTTTCTTGTCCCCTCCCTCCCTCTCTCTCTCTCTCTCTCTCTCTCTCTCTCTCTCTCTCTCTCTCTCTCTCTCTCTCTCTCTCTCTCTCTCTCTCTCTCTCTCTCTCTCTCTCTCTCTCTAACATTCGTAACAAAAGTATAATTTATATTCCTCGCCCCAGAACAAACCTGTTTAAGACCTCCCTTACATACTCCAGTAGCAAACTGTGGAATGATTTGGAAAATAGCAATCAAAACATAATAAGTGTCTCATCCTTTAAAAGAACATATCACAAACACCTCTTAGATAAGTTTTAAGTTATTAACTTCCTTGAAGTATTCGCCGTTTGTTTAGAAATAATAATGACTTTACGTAAATATATTGTTTCTCTATAACGTAGGCTTATTAGTATATTGTATTGTATGATTGATCATGAGCGTATTTGCACCTGTGTGTTCGCACACACCACAAGAGACTATGTATTCATGTTTTGGTATGGTTACAGGGTATACTGTATGTTTTTGTGTGCGTGCGTGTTCATGAACACACACACACACAATGTGGGGAACATAGTTTTAAGCTTGAATTTGAGCTTGAATTTGTTCTCATGTTCTTCAATTTACTGTGTTGTTATTTTGCTATTCTTTTTTGCATTTTATACTTTCTGTTTGCTTTCCTTTTCTTGTTATTTGGCTTTTCTTTTTCCCCTCGAGGGCATGGTGTAAAGAAGCTTGAGCTTATCCGTTTACCCTCATTAAGCATTTGTATTCGTATTCTCTCTCTCCCCTTTCCTTACAGTATTTTACGGACTATGACCAAAGATATTCTAAAAGGGTAAGATGGATTACTTAAAAGCTTGGCGAACCGGGCTGATAGAGTTATCGTTAGTGCGGACATGTACACTGTTCACAGTGGAGGCTATCCAAAAACTCGGACTGGAAGTTGAACGGAGAATTCAACTGGCCTATCGACGTGTAAAATGTGTCACGTTTCAAAGGGACATAACCAGTGTTTCTGTCCTCACTACTCATATAGGGAAAAGAGACCGGATGTTTATCTTCCCCTGTACAGTCTTTGCTATGACTAAGGCAATACTTTTTTTCCCTAGACTAAATTATAATGTGACATTATAATGGGTCATTGGCACTGGAAGATTAAGTTGAAGAACTTTCCAGCAACCCCTTATTTCAGAGAAATCTGATGGAACAAGATGATGACGGGAGATTCACTGTATTTTTCGGACTATAAGGTGATTTTATTTCTTTCCTCAGACTGAGACCCCCTGCGCCTTATAACGTGACTAATAGAAACGATGAGAAAATTCTGTCTGGAACACCCTAACATATGAACTTCGTTCTGCTAAATCTTTCAAATCTTTCAAAACCGCTCTTAAAACTCACCTCTTCCGGCAATACCTCTGATTTCTTCCTTGTCCTTTTTCCTGCCTTAAAACTATGTTCCCCACATTGTGTGTGGGTGTGTGCACGTGTGGGTGGGTTTGTGCGGACGTGTGCGTGCGTGTTGTGGCTATGTGCATGCTTTTGATAGTTAATATTGTAGTAGCTTATGATCTATGTATTTATTTAAATAATTGTGAAGCACCGTGAGCTCAAGAGAGAAAGGGCGCTCTATAAATGTTAGTTATTATTATTATTATTATTATTATTAGAAAATGTAACAAAATCTGAATTTTGGGGTAGAATTTTGCGGGGTGCGCCTTACAATAAGGTGCACCTTACTAGAGTCCGAAAAATATGGCACGCACAAACGCACGCTTATTCTGATGCCAATGTTTCTTCAGCCGCACGACAACCAGCTGACGTTCCACCTGCCGCTACACCGCTACCTGGCGTCCTTCCTGATGCTGGGCGTCACCTGCCACGGCCTGACCCTGCCCTCCATGCTGCCCTCCGCAGACAGGCTGTGCCAGATCGTCATGCACCCCCTGCAGATACAGGTCTGTTTGACAGAGCGTCATGTCCCCCCCCCCCCCCTACAGATACACATGGGTGCAACTTTTCCTGGTATACAAGGATTTCCTGTTTTTTTAAATTTTACCAAAAAAAGATTTTATTTTTTTTGGAATTTGTCAAACAAGGTCTTTGTGTGTCGACTGTATTTTTCAAACACTTTGAAATAAGTGTTTGAACAAATTGTGGAAAAAGCAAACTAAAATACCTTCACAAGTCAATGTTTTCTTCAGCTGCAGGGGAACATTACCGTACGCCCCGGGTTTTCATTTTTTTTCATTTTGTGTAGTTGCTCCCATGGATACAGGTCTGTTGACAGATCGGCATGCCCCCCCTTTAGATACAGATATGTTGACAGATCATCATGCACCCCCTGCAAATACAGATCTGTTGACAGATCGTCATGTACTTCCTGCAGATACAGGTCTGTTGACAGATCGTCATGCACCCTCTACAGATACATGTCTGTTGACAGATCGTCATGCACTCCGTGTTGATACAGGTCTGTTAGTCAGCCCAGTATTGTACAGATTATAAACAGGGACTTTTTTCTTCCTTACCGTGATGACCCCCGCGCCTTGTAACATGGCTGGTAATTTACAAACTTACTATTCGTTACTTGTCAGATTTCTGTTAAACTTTAAAGGGTGCACCTTATACTATGAAGTTATAGTGAAGCGTGTAGAATACGGTAACTGGACATTGCATCAGAGCTCATCAACTCTTCTCAGGTGGGAACAAATAATGCATGGGTGTGAAGGAAAGTATCTGCGTTTGGACTAGGAAAAACACACACCACAAAAAACCCCAGCAATGGCAGTGTTTTGTGTGTATGTGTGTTCAGGTGTGCATGCCCCAGATCTACGCGGGCATGTGGGTGCGTAACGGCATCCAGATCAAGGGTCAGGCCATGACGTACATCCAATGCCACTTCTGCTACTCCATGTCAGACCTGGACATCTACCTGCTGCAGGTACCGTACTACTTCTTCTTCTTCTTCGATCGCTCAGACAGTTTCCTGTCAATTATGAGCGCAGATGCGCCATGCTGCCGTTATGCGCCTAAAGAAGACATTATTAGGCCCAGCATGTCCGACTTTGGCTGGAGGGAATCTTTTCGAAAGTGTTTATTGAAAAAAGGCAGAAAGATAGTGGATGACAGCGAGCAAAGGGAAAAGGCAGAGTCAAAGAGAGTGACAGTTTAGAGGAAGTTACAAGCACATAACTTCCAGAAGGTGGGGGAACTATTTTTACAAAGACCCCCCGGTATCCCCACGGGGGGGGGGGGGGGGGGCAGGTACCATACCGGTCCCACTACACAACTTTTTTTTTGCAGTGGCGTTGCTCCCATGCCGCTCATTCTGAGTCTCAACTCGCAGTCACACCCTGGCTTATCAGCTCACGAAATCGGAAGTCAAGGGGGGGGGGGGGGGGGGGGGGGCGAATTTATGTTAGACTGTCAGGAGGCAACCAACCGAGGAGACACTGCACTGCTGCTGAATCACTTTGGTGGAGTTCAATGGAGCCTGTTCTGAGTAAACATATGCAGGACACAACCTACTAAAAAGGCCCCTGCTGATGACAATAATGTCTTAGTCAGTGAGATCCTCCTCCGAGGGCGCCACCACGCCCACCCATCAACAGATCCACATGTTTTTGACCCGAACTACAGCAACCTTTTGTAGGCTGTTTCATGTCTTGCGCCATGCACTGGCCTTTCTCCCACCCCACTCATAGCCACACCCTAGTTCCATGACTTGAAGACATTTATTGCCTTGTATGGTTCAATGAATGATTATATACAACAAACAACTACACGACAAGTGCAAAGTGACGTTATTTTATTCACAAGAGACAAAACAAAACTACTGGATATTTCGGCGAATGCGCCTTTATCAACACAGACAAACAATTAAACAGCAAACATCAAATATAGCAAAAGGAGCAAAAAGTAGGCAACAGAAGGAGCAAAAAAACATCAAGATCAAAATAAAAACAATACTTCCCCTCTACAGTCCAACGCGTAAATGATACAACAAAGTTGGTCACTTCTAAACTCGCTTCGCTCTCTTAGACCACAATTTTGCCTCTGACGTTGCTTTTGTAGTGGTTTGTTGTGGGGTAACTCGGTGTAGAGAGTTTTTCTATATAAAGTCTATATATAAAAAAGACATCTACCACTTCCCTATGTCTAAACCTGAAGTAAAAACCCGTAATCTTCTTTCATTTTTCCTTTATGTATGTTTTGTTTGTGTGTATGGCTGGAGTGATTCGCGTTTTTTAAAAATAATTCAAAATCGTTGCAATGCGAACGAGTTAAGACTTGCCATTGACTAAAGCACAGAGGCATAAGTTGATGAAATGAAAGGCAGCGCTTTGTTGCTGCATGATGGTGACTCTGTGCATTGCAGGTGTGTGCAGCCTCCATGCAGCCAGACCACTTTCTGGAGTTGGTCCTCGACAGGTAAGACGTTTGATGGACTATTTGTTTCTGGCAGTAGCAGCATTGGTTTGTTAATTGGATCAGCACACATGCTTTCTTTTACTTCTTCTTCTTCTTTTTTTTTTACAGACCTATCCAATGTTTGCAAGCTTGTTGTTTTTGTCAGTTGGCCAACTGTTTTGACTATCAAAGGTTTTAAAATAAACCAAAAATTTGCTGTTTTTATTTATTCTAGTCTTAAAGCTATCCAATAAGATTCGTTAGTTTTGATTTTCAAGAGTTATAAATTTTAGGTGAGCAGTGAAAGTGCTCAGAATTTTGAAAATTCAGCATGCGTATTTGGGATGTATGGATTAATGAATGAATGAGTGAGAGGGTGGATGAGGTGGATTTGTGGGTGGGTGGTTAAGAAACTGCTATATTCATGTTGTAAAGTATTTGTGTGTGTGTGTGTCAGGGCTCCCAGGGACCCCCATTTGAGGGTCTATGAAGTGCTACAATCCTAAAGGACCCTATAGAAGAATGTGCAGGGGGTCCCAGGGATGCACTAAAAAAATTGGCAAAGCAACAAACCATAGTCTTTCATTCCAAGTTATGACTTTAAAAATCCATCGTTTTTACTAGGCCTAATTCATTGAACTAATTTCCCCAGTTTTTTCAGTCGCTTCTCTCTCCCTGACTGTCTATGTCATTGACCTATTCTTTGCTTACCTGTGTATGTGTGCGTGCGTTCATTGACATTCTGAAAACTTTTGTCTAGCTGCTCATTATTCTTTTTAGCATTTGCATCTATGCCATAAGTGAAAGGGGTCCCTGGGACCCCTTGTTTTGCGGAACTCTTGGGAGCCCTGTGTGTGTGTATAATGTTGTTTTCGTTCCCCAGCTTAAACGCTCTGGGGGCACACCCAGTGCCATGTGAACATTTAGCATGGCCTTGGGTGGGAAGATTACGTGTATGTTTTTGTATGTCTCTCTGCTTGTTTGACCAACATTCTCACCTACATGTCGTCTAGATTTGCACCGCTGTGTGTGTGTCAGGTTCCGGCTGCAGAGGTGGCTGCTGTTTGAGAACGACCACAAGGCGACGGAGGGGGAGCCCAGCGCCTCTGCCGACCTGGTGATGCTGGACGGCTGCCTGTCCTTCCTCTGCGCGCTCATCGGCCTGCGCACCTACATGGGTCAGTGCGCACATTGGACTCGTTTACAGGGACGCTCACTTTCCGGAACACGCCGGGAATGTTTTTTTGTGGGGGGTAAAACTTGCGGCTTCCGGTTTTTGGAGTGCTAAAACTTGTGGCTTCCGTTTTTGTTTGTTTTTTGTTTTATCGTTTATTTTAAAATGTCATAGAGATGTATTGTGAGGATACGTGACCTAGTCATTTAGAAATGTTTGTGTAGTGTGTATCTTGTTGTTGCTGTTGGTTAGAATGGCGAGTGAAAGCGCATTGAGTTGCTTAGCAACTTGTGCCCTATATAAGTATTACTTGGATGAGGCTTGGATCCAGATTGGTTCAATTTGATTTTTCCATCGATAAGGCTTGGATCCGGATTGGTTCAGTTTGATTTTTCTATCGATGAGGCTTGGATCCAGATTGGTTCAATTTGATTTTTCCATCGATAAGGCTTGGATCCGGATTGGTTCAGTTTGATTTTTCCATTGATGAGGCTTGTATCCAGATTGGTTCAGTTTGATTTGTCCATCGATGAGGCTTGGATCCAGAATGGTTCAGTTTGATTTTTCCATCGAAGAGGCTTGGAACCAGATTGGTTCAGTTTGATTTTTCCATCGATGAGGCTTGGATCCAGATTGGTTCAGTTTGATTTTTCGATCGATGAGGCTTGGATCCAGATTGCTTCATTTTTCCCTCGATGAGGCTAGATCCAGATTGGTTCATTTTTCCCTCGATGAGGCTAGATCTAGATTGGTTCATTTTTCCCTCGATGAGGCTTGGATCCAGATTGGTTCATTTTTCCCTCGATGAGGCTAGATCCAGATTGGTTCATTTTTTCCTCGATGAGGCTAGATCCAGATTGGTTCATTTTTCCCTCGATGAGGCTAGATCCAGATTGGTTCAGTTTGATTTTTCTCTCGATGAGGCTAGATCCGGATCACTCGTGCAATGAATTGTCAGGCGGACAACATTAATTATCCTTCCACCTGCGATAATAATGACGTGATTGTCTGACTGATGCCACAGGAATGGGGGAGGAGGAGCTGGTCCACAAGGAGATGGCGTCTCTGCTGTGCATGAACGACCGTCAGCACAGCCAGCTGTCAGACCTCATGCCAGAGAGGTCCGGCATGAGTGGCATGAGCAAGGAGCTCTTTGAGCCCACGCTCAGCAAGGTGAGACAGACAGACAGAGAGAGAGACAGACACAGAGAGAAAGTAAGCACATGTCAGATTTCTTTAATGAAATTTTTGTTGGCAGTTTTAAAATGTGCGATTGTGTGTATGAAATCTTGTGATTAAAAGCCTATCCTTTGTGTGTGTGCGTTTTGTTTCATTGCACCAAGCGTTTGGAATTCTCTCCCTGACCATACCCGTAACCAGTCCACTCTTCCTTCATTCAAGTCGCAACTAAAAACCTACTTCTTCAGGAAAGCTTTCTCTCTGTAAAGTCTATGATCAATTATGAGCTCAGACGAATCAGTGCTGTTCGACACTTTCTGTCTGTTGCAGCCACGAAAACTCTTTGCCTTTATTCTTTCCCGCATTGACTATTGCAACTGTCTTCTCTGTGGCTGTCCTAAGTATCTCCTGCAACGTGTTCAAAAACTGCAAAACAGTGCAGCATGCCTCACTCTCAAGATTCCACGTTCTGATCATATAACACCTCATCTTCGTAACTTGCACTGGCTCCCAGTAGAGGCTAGAATCAAGTATAAAATAGCTTGCCTTTGTTTCGGTGCTGTTCACTCCTCTGGTCCCGTCTATCTCTCCGAACTAGTAACTGTCTACTTACCTGCTCGCTCCCTACGTTCTTCCTCTGACTGCTGCACACTCAAGGTTCCTCGGGTCCACACGAAATCGTTTGGTGAACGATCTTTCTACTATTTAGCACCTCACTTATGGAATTCCCTCCCACAACATGTCCGCTCATCTGACTCTATTTCCGCCTTTCGCTCTGCCCTTAAAACTCACTTGTTTCGGACATATTATGATTGATTAGTGTTTGTGTGTGTGAGGGGGGGGGGGGGGGGGGGGGGGGGGGGGGCGTTTGATTGCAGAAATCTTGTAAAAAATGTATTTACAATTATTTTATTATTCGTATTTTGTATGTAGAATGTCTACGTCTTGTAAACTTTAAATGCTTGTAAATGAGGTAGAAGGGTATTTTTGTTTTTGCAAAATGTGTCTATTATAATTAGTCATGTAATTGGTATGTCGATGGCAGTATGATTTTATTTCAAGTTGCAGTATTGTATTCAAACTTGATTGGGAATGTGAATGTGGTCTCTATGTTTCTTCTTAGAATGTTCATGTTGTAACTATTTTACTTGTATAATTAATTGTGTGCGAGTGTACGTGTGCGCATGCATGTGTGTGTATGTGTGCGTGTGTGTGTGTGTGTGTGTGTGTGAGTAAGGAAGTAAGAGAACGTTGTGTGTAAGCATCGTGCTTATTTTACTTTCTAATGATTAATTATTTGTTTGCCTTTAATGTTCTTGTTATCAATGTAAAGTGCACTGAGCTCATGTGAGAAAGAGCGCTATATAAATTCCCATTATTATTATTATTATTATTATGATCCTTTCCCCACTCTTGTCTTCCAGCTCATTGACGTTGAGTATGAGGTTAATGCGTGCGCGTGTGTGTGTATTGGATGGGGGTGGGGAGTAGGGGGACGGGGGGATGGGGGGGGGGGGGGGGGTTGAAGGGAGGTGGGTGTTAGTGTGTTGTGTTTTGATTATATGCAATGCTATGCATTCTCTAATGTATTCATTTTCATAGAGATGTATGGTGAGGATGCGTGAACCAGTCTGTTAGAAATGTTTGTGCGAATGGTGAGTGAAAAGCGCACTGAGTTGCTTAGCAAGATTATGCGCTATATAAGCATTATTAATTATTATTATTATTATTATTTGTGTGATCAGTTGGCAGACTACAAGGCTCCCAGTTTTGAGGCGGGGTCAGGGCTGAACCAAGGATGCTACACTCCTAAAGGTTGGTGCACAATTTGCACAAACTTCTGTACGGAAACTCAACACACACAATAATTTTGTAAGAAATGTGAAGGAATGAGCACATTACACTCAGAAGCTCATCCACAATCCCATCCGCTTATTTTTTATGGGAAGTGACTGGGGTTTCCATACGGAACTTGCGGATTGCGAATCTAATGCACACAGGCCGTTAAAGGGGCACCCTGACGGATGAGTTTTTGCAAGAAACGCGTCGAGGTCACCAGAAAGACAGCCTTTTCAAGGATCGGAACACTCACTTTGCTCTGGTTTCCTAGAAATCTAAGCGTCAAAACGACGATTCCTCCTTGGCGGAGTTGCCGGAGAGAGAGGCCATTTTGGACGGGGTGGGTGGAGGACACTCAAGAGTGATTGAAACTTTTTCTTCTTTGTAGTGCAGTGGGAAAAAAATTGAGCTATTTCCTTTGCTGTGAGCGAAACTCCTTTCGGTAAACTGTAAATAAAAAGGCTTGTATTGTGGAAGTTTCATGATTTTTGTCTAAGAGACTCAGGCAGCCATTAGAAAAGAAAAGGCTCATGCTTTCTCTTTCACTGAAAGAATTTGACTTCCAGACCTCCGCCAAGGAGGAACTGACGATTTGACGGTTTGATTTCTAGGAAACCAGAGCAAATTGAGTGTTGCAATCTCTGTAAAGGGTGTTTTCCTGGTGACCTCGACGTGTTTCTTGCAAAAACTCATCCGTCAGGGTGCCCCCTTTAAGGTTGGTGCATAGCTGCTGTGCACAGTGTTCACTGAACTAGCAACGCTGCTGAGTTAAGTCATGACGGTGCACGCTCATTGTTTGAGTCAGAAACTGTGTCCCCTCTTGCCAGCTTATCCATTGATTTCATGAAAACTTGGACTGAAAATGTGAAAAACAGATGTTATGTTAGTGAAAACAGGTGTTAACCTCTTCGCCTGCCGACGACGTATATATGCATCCTCTATAGTGCTTCAGTACTTGCCAAAATTTGTATTGACACAGTATTGATGTAAGAATTTATGTGAACATGTTTCAATCTCAGGACAGTATTGACACAGTATTGATATAAGAATTTATGTGAACATGTTTCAATGTCAGGACAGTATTGACACAGTATTGATGTAAGAATTTATGTGAACATGTTTCAATCTCAGGACAGTATTGACACAGTATTGATATAAGAATTTGTGTGAACATGTTTCAAGCTCAGGACAGTATTGACACAGTATTGATATAAGAATTTGTGTGAACATGTTTCAAGCTCAGGACGGTAATCTCATTTTGCATTGACACAGTATTGATGTAAGAATTTATGTGAACATGTTTCAATCTCAGCACAGTATTGACACAGTATTGATATAAGAATTTGTGTGAACATGTTTCAAGCTCAGGACGGTAATCTCATTTTGCATTGACACAGTATTGATGTAAGAATTTATGTGAACATGTTTCAATCTCAGGACAGTATTGACACAGTATTGATATAAGAATTTGTGTGAACATGTTTCAAGCTCAGGACGGTAGTCTCATTTTGCATTGACACAGTATTGATGTAAGAATTTGTATGAAAATGTTTTCATCTCAGGACGGTAATGTCATTTTGCATTGACACAGTATTGATGTAAGAATTTGTGTGAACATGTGTCAATCTCAGGACGGCATTGACACAGTATTGATGTAAGAATTTGTATGAACATGTTTTAATCTCAGGACGGTAATAAAATTTGCATTGACGCAGTATTGATGTAAGAGTTTGTATGAACATGTTTTTATATCACAGAACGGTATTGTAGAAGGGAGAGATTTTGAACCCTTGGTCCATGTTGTGCTGTCAGGGTCGGTGTGGGCGGTGGACTTTGACCCCGTCATGGTGGCCCAGCGGGCGATCTACAAGAAGGACTTCCAGTCTGCCATGGACCGATACACCGCTTAGTGAGTCAACAGTGCGCTGATAAAGGGTTAACATAACAGAGGCATAGAGATACACCGCTCAGTGAGTCAACAGTGCGCTGATAAAGGGTTAACAGAACAGGGGCATAAAGATACACTGATCAGTGATCGTTCGTTCGAAATCGGCGATTTAGCATAACTGCGAAGTGTTGGAGTGCAACCACGACTTGCAAACGAATCTCGCTTGGCCAAATCTCACGGTGCTAGAAGGTTTGTGATGCGCGCCAAGTTGGTTTATCAACACGCACCGAAGTGAAGAGAATTTCTGAAAATGTCGAAACGCAAAAGCGACGAGCCTCCTGACATAGGCAAAACAAAGAAGCCACCAGCAAGATCACAAAGATTTCTAAGAGATATTTAACTATCCCTGGAATTCGAGAGTCGACGTGAGGAAAGACTTACGCACATTGCAGCTACTGTCAAGTCGACTTCTCCATTGTTCTGGAAAGTTTGACATTGAGCGGCACTGCAACAGGAAAATGCATCAAGATTGTGTAATATACTTCTATATTAGAAATAGAGTTTTCCTTAGAGTACACCACTTTTTCCAAGAATACACCACTTTCCGTGAAAAAATACTCCAACTGAAAACTCAGGGTTGGCAGGTCTGGAAACAGTTGATTTGGGGAGAGGCGGAGTGGGCGACTCCCCTCTGTCTTTCATATCTCCTGTTTTTGTTGTTTTGTTCTGCCAACAGCTTATGCTGGTCTGTACCTAAGTATCTTTTAGGTAAAAATGCAATGGAAGTTGTATCCTCATGGTGGAATCCTGATGAAGTTGAAAGGTCTGTGTGTGTGAGAGAGAGATAGTTTGCTGCACTTGCCCTGTTGTTGTTGTTATTGTCGTTCCCTGGCTTAACGACTCCAGGGATCATCCCAACAGCCAGAGCACTTGAACAATTCAGTACAAATGCACCAGCTAGGGATGAGAACATTACGTGTGTGACCGTTTTTGATTACCCCGCCATGTGGGCAGCCACACTCCGTCTTCGGGGGATTTTAGACTGATGATGTTATGCTGGGAGCTTGTCATGGCTTAAGACAATCCCCGCACAACCGTTCAAAGCATAACAACATTTTGATGTAGCCTTGGCGTTCTAGCTTATGTTAACTGGTCTGACACAGCCTCATGCCAAGGCAAACTTGCCCTGATTAAATCTAGTTCTACAATAGTCTCGGCAATCCAGTTCCCTGGTATTTCCTAACATATAAGTTATCGGCGTGTTTTGTTTTGTGGTTTGCCGTGTGCAGGTGACAGGCATGTGTAGCGAGTTTGGGTGTGGTTTAATTTTTGCGTTGATTTTGCAGTGTGCGATCGGCGGGTGTGTACAAAGGGAAGAACAGCCCGTGGCCTCCCTTCCAGATTCCCGGCAAAGGGCACGCGGCCTACTCCAAGCTGTATGGCATCCTCAACTGTGCCACCATGCACGCCTTCCTCTTCACCGTCCTCTTCAAGGTAAGGTGGGGGGGGGGGGCTTCTTCTTCCCATTGGGGAGGTTCATCCTGCCCCATGCCCAAAGTCTTCGTTTAGACTATCATTCATCTAATTGGCGCACAGGATGCAAACAATGTCATTGGTACACATGATGCATGCTATGTGAATTCATGTCTTCCATCCCACCAGCACATAACGTCCTGCTCCTACCGAATAGTGAAATGGGCTTTTAATGTGTGCGCAAGATCTTGTGCATGCATTTGCACTCTGTAAATACCAAATGCCAAAACGGCCTCCTACCGAATAGTGAAATGGGCTTAACGTGTGCGCAAGATGGTTTGCGGGTGCGGTGGGTTCGAACCCAGCTGGTCACAGTGTTGTATCCTTAGGAAAGATACGCTACTCCTATTTCCTGGTCCTTCGGATGATACCTAAAAACAGAGGTCCCGTGTGCGAACGCACGCACAAGATCTTGCGCGCACGTTAAAGCCCATTCCACTATTCGGTACGAGTAGGCCGTGTGTGCCGGTGAAATGGATGACACGAACTCACAAAGCATGCATCCTGTGCGCCAATAGCAGTCTAAGCGAAGACTTTGGGCGTGGCAGGATAAACATCCTCAATCGGAAGAAGAAGAAAAAGAAGAAGAAGATCTTGTGCATGTATTTGCACTCTGGAACTCAGTTTTCAGTCTTATCCACAAAAAAACCCTTTTCCACAACTGATGTTTGGTACCCAATTACACCTGGGTGGAGTGAGGAAATAGGCGTAAAGTGCCTTTCCCAAGGACACAACGCCGAGCACTCGGCCATGGCGGTCCTTAATTCCCTGCTCCCACAACCCTATGTTTCTGTCTGTGTCTGCCTGTCTCTTAGGAAACAGCTCTTCCGTATGTGCCGTCCGTTTGATTCCGACATTCCTGAAAAAGCTATGAATTGGTTTGGCTAAAGTTTCAGATTTATTCTATTTGTCACTTTTACTTTGGCCGTGGTCGAGCGGTAGAATTGCTGTGTCCTGATCTGAAAGTTTGTGGGTAAGGCAGTTTGAATCCCGTTTAATCTGCAGTGTTGTGTCCCAAAGAGAGACACTCTACTCCTGTTTTCTTCACTCCGCCCCAGGTGTGAATAGGTACCTGCGTTCAGTTAGACATGGTGATCAATTAATTCGCTGCCTATATGACCAATAGGCTAGTCCCCTGAAGTCGGAGTATGGCCGCCCATGTGGCGGGGCCCTTTAAGAGCAGCCATACACGTAATCTTCCCACCCAAGGCCATGGGAAATGTTCACATGGCACTGGGTGTGCCCCCAGAGTGTTTAAGCTGGGGAACGAAACAAACAAACAAACAAAAACCAATAGGCTATGGGACCTCCACCTTTTTCTTTTAACCTTTGCTATGGCTAGTTAGCAGATTTTTTCGTTGGAGTTTGCAGATTTGAAAGGGTTACGTGTGGGTCAGTTGGGCCTTTGATAAAACTGAAATTGTCTTAGGGTATTTACTTTTCACCTACTCATTGTTGTGCTGTCTTTACTCATGGTTGGGCTATCTGTACTCACTGTTGTGCTGTCTGTACTCACTGTTGTGCTGTCTGTACTCACTGTTGTGCTGTCTGTACTCACTGTTGTGCTGTCTGTACTCACTGTTGTGCTGTCTGTACTCACTGTTGTGCTGTCTGTACTCATCGTTGTGCTGTCTGTACTCACTGTTGTGCTGTCTGTACTCACTGTTGTGCTGTCTGTACTCATTGTTGTGCTGTCTGTACTCACTGTTGTGCTGTCTGTACTCACTGTTGTGCTGTCTGTACTCACTGTTGTACTGTCTGTACTCATTGTTGTGCTGTCTGTACTCACTGTTGTGCTGTCTGTACTCATTGTTGTGCTGTCTGTACTCACTGTTGTGCTGTCTGTACTCACTGTTGTGCTGTCTGTACTCACTGTTGTGCTGTCTGTACTCACTGTTGTGCTGTCTGTACTCACTGTTGTGCTGTCTGTACTCATTGTTGTGCTGTCTGTACTCACTGTTGTGCTGTCTGTACTCATTGTTGTGCTGTCTGTACTCACTGTTGTGCTGTCTGTACTCACTGTTGTGCTGTCTGTACTCACTGTTGTGCTGTCTGTACTCACTGTTGTGCTGTCTGTACTCACTGTTGTGCTGTCTGTGCTCATTGTTGTGCTGTCTGTACTCACTGTTGTGCTGTCTGTACTCACTGTTGTGCTGTCTGTACTCACTGTTGTGCTGTCTGTACTCATTGTTGTGCTGTCTGTACTCATTGTTGTGCTGTCTGTACTCACTGTTGTGCTGTCTGTACTCACTGTTGTGCTGTCTGTGCTCATTGTTGTGCTGTCTGTACTCACTGTTGTGCTGTCTGTACTCACTGTTGTGCTGTCTGTACTCATTGTTGTGCTGTCTGTACTCATTGTTGTGCTGTCTGTACTCATTGTTGTGCTGTCTGTACTCATTGTTGTGCTGTCTGTACTCACTGTTGTGCTGTCTGTACTCATTGTTGTGCTGTCTTTACTCATTGTTGTGCTGTCTGTACTCATTGTTGTGCTGTCTTTACTCATTGTTGTGCTGTCTGTACTCACTGTTGTGCTGTCTGTACTCATGGTTGTGTTGTCTGTACTCACTGTTGTGCTGTCTGTACTCACTGCTGTGCTGTCTGTACTCATGGTTGTGTTGTCTGTACTCATTGTTTTGCTGTCTGTTCCTCTCTCTGTGTGCAGGCTCTGCACGAGGTGTCCACCATGCCGGACAGTGTGCTCTACAAAACTGTCCACCTGCTCAACCTGTGCCTGCACTTCGCCCCAAAAACATTCCCCAATGTGGTCAGTCATGCTTGTTTTGTATGTTACAGAAACTATTAGAAAGAGAGCCCCCCCCCCCTTTGTTCAATTTCGTTATCTCCTCTCTTGGCCTCACTATTTCATTCTTTGAGATTATTGCTCGTGATTTTCCTGGAAACATTCCTGAATGTGGTTGATAATTCTTATTGATATAGGGAAAACTTTTTGTAGTTTTACTTTTCGCTGGGTTTGCTGCTTCCGGTAACTATAATGTTCACGTGAGTCTCATTGTTTTTTTTGTTTTTTATCATTGTGATGACGACGATGATGATGATGATCAACACTAGTGCTAAGCATAGAGATAGTATTATTCATGTTTGCTGTTGCAGACGCCGAGTGTCAGCAGCCTGAAGGATGAAGAAATGAGGGACTATGATGATGATCACGATGGTGACGACGACGATGATCATAATGATGATGATGATGACCAAGACCATAATGGGGATGATGATGAAGATGATGACCATGATGTTGATGATGACGATGATTATGATGATGATGACCATGATGATGATGATGACGATGATTAGCTGCCAGTGCAGTTTCGTTTAGAGTACAAACTGGCAGTCCTTGCATTCCGTCACTTTGAACAGACCCTACCATCCTTCCTCTCAAGTGCTCTCCAAACTTACACTCCTTCTCGCTCACTCCGATCTTCCCATGCCAAACTGTTGAAAGTTCCTAAAGTGAATTTAAAGTCTTTTGGACAACGCAGTTTTAGTTTTTGCGCCCCCACTGTCTGGAACTCCTTGCCTGTTCACCTCCTTCACAATTCAGCACTTCCCGCTTTCAAAACCCAAATGAAAACTCACTTGTTTCAAAGAGCTTTCTCTTTCTAACTTTTCACATTAATTAGATGATGATCGAATGAATGTGTATGTTAGCCCAATTGCGTGTGAATCAGTGAATGTGAGCGCCTTGAGTTTAATTCTAAAGAAGGGCGCTATATAAATACTATGTATTATTTATTTATTATTATTATGATGACCATGATGATGATGATGATGATGATGATGTTGCAGACGCCCAGTGTGAGCGGACTAGTAAAGGATGGAGAAATGAGGGACTGGTTCCGTACCACAGATGTCAAGGCCAACGCCTGCGAAGTCATCCACAAGGTCACACAACTCTCCCCCTTATTTGGGGTTACAATTTTGTTTTGTGGCACCTGTTTTTGAGTTGGGCCGAGTGCACATATGCGCGCAAACTCTGTACAGATACCTGTCCGCAATCCCAACAACAAATCTAGAAGTAAGTAAGACTGGCAGTCTTTGAATCCAGGCCCCTACCACAGTCCCTCCATCCTCATCCCCAATTATTTTACCCCAGTAGTTAGGAATCTGTTTGTTCTGTCTTTCTTTGTCTTTTTGGTGGGGTGAGGGGTTAGGGTACAAATAGTTCCCCTGCCTTCTGGAAGTTCTGTGCTTGTAGCTTCCTCAGGCATGAAAGAATTCCGGCTTTCATGGAAAATCCGCGGAAATTGTTCAAAATTTCCGCGGGGGAAAAAAAATTCAGCGTAAAGGACCGATCTTGCTGTATTCTTATATCTACAAGTCTCTATTTGGCGATTATCAAACTGGTTAACCGGAAGTCGCTTTAGCTCACTCGCTTCAATTGTGCGAAGGAAGGCGAAATGAGTACCTCCTGCTCAACAAAAGTAGCGATGTTAGCTGAAAATGTGGGTGGAAGGATATTTGTGCGGATAAAATTTTTGGAATAGATTATCCCCCCTCCCCTCTGAACAAAACTTGTGACGTGAGCTAGGTAAAAAGGTGGTTGGAAATTTTTTGGGGGGAACGTTCTCTCCCCCTCCCCCCTTTTAATGACATGGGTGTTAAACCATTGTGGTGCATAAATGCGACATTGGTGGTGAAAGGGTTAATCATGGTGGGTCTTTAAATTGACCATTGTAGCAAGGGTTATGATGAAAAGTTCAGGCAGAAGGTTAGGTTAGGTACATTATAGTCACAGAGGTTCTGTGAAATTCGGGTTGCTCCCACCTGGAGAGCGCGTCGCAGCCAGAGGCGCACCACCCAATTTTTTTTAAGACATTTTTTCCATGCGATTTTTGTGTGACTGATCAGGAAGGAAGGGAGGGGGCTAGATTTGGACCAAATGACAACTTTTTCGTTGCCACTGGGCTTAACGTGTGCTAAGTGCATGAGCACATGGGACTTCGATTTATCGTCTCATCCGAAAGACTCCACGTTCAGACCCGGTAAGACCTAGTGCAAAGTGAGAGGAAAAATCCCCTGTGCCCAGGTTCGAACTCGGGGGTTTACTTGACACAAAGCGAACGCGGTGCCACTCTACACTATGCTGTTTTGAGCCCTGCATGTTTTCTTCATCGTAGTTGTGCTGTGTATTTTTGGTATTTGGTATATTCTAGTCACGGAGACTTATCTCTGTGAAATTCGGGCTGCTCTTCCCCGGAGAGCGCGTCGCCGCAAGTGCAGCGCCTACCCAATTTTATTTTATTTAAAAATTTGGGGGGGACAGGGTGAGGAGGATGTGTGGGCACACTTAGAAAACTTAGCTATCAATTTGGCCAAACCAGGCAGCGGGATTTCTCCCTGCTCTTACCGACTTTCAACTGCTGTTGGATTTTTACGTGCGTAAAGCGCGTGGGTCAGACTAGCTTTAAGTCCCCATCCTGTCAAATTAGGAAGAAAGGGCGAGGCCGGGATTCGAACCCGGGTCACTCACGTTGCAGTC
>JAGGCT020001217.1:0-7500 GCA_017654935.2 Phymorhynchus buccinoides
TGAAATAAACCCAGTTATGTGATTTTTTGGACCGTATTTCGCCAGCGACAAAATGTTTTATGTGCTGCAATTTCCTACAAATTGTAGCCAAATGTCGAAATAAAGGGTGGTAAGAAAAATAAGTTGTACAAGAACAATAGAATTGCCATCTATATAACCGATGTTTGAGAACTGCACTACTAAATTGTTGTGTCCGTTGTGGACCTTGGTGTCCATCATCAGCCAAGCCTGGAAGCTGCTATCAATCTGCAGTGTGTCTATTCACTTATGAAAGACACTTTGTCATAATAGAGAGGCTTCATCTTTGCATTTACGTGAAACGCCCTAAAAACCCAAAGCAGCACTTGATTAATATAATGAAACCTGAAAAATGTTATGACCTTCCAACGACATACGTGTATTATTATTGTTTTTGACTTCTAAGGCAATAACAGCTGTTATGCTCTTTTCTGCTCTCTCTCTCTTTCTGTCTGTCTGTCTGTCTGTCTGTCTGTCTCTCTCTCTCTCTCTCTCTCTCTCTCTCTCTCTCTCTCTCTCTCTCTCTCTCTCTCTCTCTCTCTCTCTCTCTCTCTCTCTCTCTCTCTCTCTCTCTCTCCCCCCCCCTCTCTATCTGTGTCTCAGTCTACACAATAAATACATATACGTGCGCACACACACATACACCCACATGGTGAACACACACACACACACACACACACACACAGACACACACACAGACACAGACACACACACACACACACACACACACACACACACACACACACACACACACACACACACACACACACACATGCACCCCCCCCAACAACAAAAAATATAAAAAAAGAAAAAAGAAAGACAGAAAGAAAGAAAGACCGAAAGAAAGAAAGAAAACAATAAATCACACACGAATCCATTACTCACTTGCCCAAAACCACACTCCACCACGTTTCACACGATGACGAGGCTGACCTGAAACAACGATAGGAAAGTCATACATGATGTACTGATACATTTGGAACTGTTGTCAAGCGGCAAACATGACCTCAGTCCACAACAAAGGTCAAAAGTCAAGGTAAAGATCAGCTTAATTCAGCTTACACCAGCTTCAAATAACATATCACAGTTCACATTTTGATGTTATTGTATACTGTGGTTCTTAAGAGTTTATTACAGACAGAAAAAACAATTTCAAAGGTCAAGGCCAAGTTTGTTAATAATTATTTTGCATCCTTCACGGCCTTGAAAGTATCCACCAGATTTGCTGACAGCATAATTATTATGGTCACTGTACTAAACCTGAAGTGATTCTGTGCAGCTTTTTACAAGACGTCATACTGAAAGAAAGACCGACACAATAATTGAAGCACTAACCGCTCTGTGGGGAGAGACTTTGGGCTAAAGGTTACCTGGGCTGAACCAGTGACCTTCAGAGCAGGTCAAGGTCGTTGAACCTGAGCGACATTGGCTACCGTGAGGCACGCGCATCCTGTCCTCTCCTGGCACGTGCAGTTTGCACGGGGTGAAACAGTGCTGGAGATGGGGCTCCAATTCACACATGCTGTCAAAGAACTCATCATCCTGCAAATTAGAATCATCATCATCATCCTCATCCTCATCATTGTCATCATCATTATCATCATCATCATCATCATTATGATCAAAGTATGTAATGAAAACATGCATCTAAGTAATAATTCAATTAACTTCAACATAACTAATACAAATGAAAACCAGTTTTATATGCCGTCATAATTTGTAAAACCAATAGCTTTTGTTGTTGCTGTTGTTGGATTTTACAAAAGGAACGAAAAAGGGAAAGAAAACACGTTGAGGAATAATTATCAAATCATTGAAGAAAATGGCAGCACGGTTGTCCTCTGCCATTTCCCCTCACGCAATGCTTCACATGACTCCATTCTCCACCCTCCCTCTCCCCACTCCAACTCGTTTGCAAGGTAGGTTCTAGAAACATGTGAATTTCAGTGAATAAGTATATCATCTACAAAATTTGAAGTGATTTTGTACTTGCTTCACAAAATATTAACATAAAAAAGAATGGTTGGCGCTGCGCTAACAGTGACACGCTCTTCAGGTGAGAGCTGACCAACAGTGTCTCTAGCCAGAAAGTAGTACCAACGCCAAAATGGAGAGGCAGCATTTTGTGAGATCATGTTGCTGTACTCATCAGTAACCCTAGGGCATAATTACGTCGCAAGGCACATCCACTTAAGGGATAATCTTAAGAACAATTGGAAGTGAGTCTTTGCCTAGGTTCACGAGATATTGCGAGGGCAGACTAAGAGACAGACAAGCAACCAGACAGACAGACAGACAGACACACACACACACATACACACGTATACGAATGAAGAAAATGGACATACCTCCTCTTCACAGTCTTTGGCGTCGAAAAGAAGATCACAAGTGACCGTAGTGGACAGGAGTATGTGACAGCACAGCCACAGCACCAGATAAACCATTGTAGCGCTGTTAACCGCCGTTTTGTCCAAATTCCGCCGTTTTGTCTATACGGCGGGGTTAGATCCGCCGTTTTGTCAGTGTCACTGACCAGTGGTCACTTTGGCCTATTTTCACTGTTTGACTGCAAATTAGTGTATTAGGAGTTCAAATGAACAATTTTTGATGTCGTTGACCAGTGGTCAGTGTCACTGACCAGTGGTCACTTTGGCCTATTTTCACTGTTTGACTGTAAATTAGTGCATTAGGAGTTCAAATGAACAAATTTTGATGTCGTTGACCAGTGGTCAGTGTCACTGACCAGTGGTCATTTTGGCCTATTTTCACTGTTTGACTGCAAATTAGTGTATTAGGAGTTCAAATGAACAAGGTTTGATGTGGTTGACCAATGGTCAGTGTCACTGACCAATAGTCAACCACATTTTAAAAAAGAAGGCCAAAGTGACCACTGGTCAGTGACACTGACCACTGAAAACACATAGACAAATTGTTCATTTGAACTCCTAATAAACTAATTTGCAGTCAAACAGTGAAAATAGGCCAAAGTGACAACTGGTCAGTGACATTGACCACTGGTCAAACACATACAAATGTGTTCATTTGAACTCCTAGTACACTAATTTACAGTCAAACAGTGAAAATAGGCCAAAGTGACCACTGGTCAGTGACACTGACCACTGGTCAACGACATCAAAAATTGTTCATTTGAACTCCTAATACACTAATTTGCAGTCAAACAGTGAAAATAGGCCAAAGTGACCACTGGTCAGTGACACTGACCACTGGTCAACCACATCAACAATTGTTCATATGATCTCCTAATACACTAATTAGCATTCAAACGGTAAAATTAGGCCAAAGTGACCAGTGTTAGCGGTCAGCTTGTTATTCATTTTATTTAGCAAAGATTTTTTTTTTTAAAAAGAGAACTTGTCAAGAATGAGTTTTTATAACTCCAACTTTCATTTGGACAAAACGGCGGTTCAAAATCGGGCGCCGTTTTGTCCAACCCGTCGTTTTGTCTAGAGACAAAACGGCGGATTGTTGAACAGCCGTTTTGTCCAAATCATAATAGGAAATTTGGACAAAACGGCGGATCTATTTTGGCAAACCGGCGGTTAACAGCGCCTCTCTTTTGCGTCCCTGGTTAACAGCGCCTCTCTTTTGTGTCCCTGGTTAACAGCGCCTCTCTTTTGCGTCCCTGGTTAACAGCGCCTCTCTTTTGCGTCCCTGGTTAACAGCGCCTCTCTTTTGCGTCCCTGGTTAACAGCGCCTCTCTTTTGCGTCCCTGGTTAACAGCGCCTCTCTTTTGTGTCCCTGGTTAACAGCGCCTCTCTTTTGCGTCCCTGGTTAACAGCGCCTCTCTTTTGCGTCCCTGTCTGTCTGTTGGTTATGCCTCTGTCTGGCTGTCCGCCCGTCTCTATAGATGACTTGTATTTGTTGATCAGTATGCTCTATAAGCTATTTCTTTTCTAAATCAGAAACTGTCTGGACAAACAAAGAACAAAGTTCAAGGGTGAAGGTGAAGGTAAGGAATGCAGCTGTTCATTCTTTTCAATATCCCATCTTGCCTTAGCCTATAGGCCCACGTATCAAATTGTAAGACTATACTGAAATAATTCAGAATAAAAAAAAATTCTGGTTGTGTAGGAAATGAAACGTATTAAAATGAATTGCCAGACTGCAGTGACAAATATTTTGAAAGGAGGGACAATTAAAAACAACTTAACCAATTCAAAAGTGCACGACTGTATTAACACTCTCCACATGATTTCATAGCAGAAAAAAACACAAATTGTATGCCAACAAAATCTTGTTCATTAAAAAAGGTCCCAGTTTTCTGTTCAGTCAGTTGTTGAGAAGCCATCCTTGGTTGATGGGTTTGAAGTTATAAATAGTTTGGACAAAAAAAAAGAAACACGTACCACGTATCTGGGCAAAATTGTTTTATAGCACTTATTATACGATGAAAAAGAAAAGATCAACATTAATCTTTTTTTGGGATATGTATGCAGTTCGACATCGATAAAGAAATGATGAAAGTCCTCATGTCAAACAGAGATTTATGATGTAATAACTCATTTAATTTCCACTACGCCTACAGGGTAAATAGATGCTGTCAAAGCATTTATTCAGAATGCTGCAGTTACAATACAAAGTATCATGGAACCAGCCCCCAAATTGGGGAGAATTGACCATTATGCGCGTAAAGAAGGAATGCTGTAATATGTACTTTATTGTCTTCATATGCTAATCCCTCCATTTGCGCGAAACGGAATATAATTCAAGATCTACATTGAAAGAAACATCTTTCAGAAATATCACAAAATAAAATAAAATAAACTCGATTAAAAAAAATAATTAAAAACTTAAATGTTTTCAGATCAACATCCAAAATCGTCTTCACATTACTAGACAGTTTGATACAATACAAATATGTATGAATTCTGATATACCTCCTTTTTACAACAAACCACACTTACAACATCAACTTTTTTTTGCTATAGAGCAACAGACACAAACACAAAATTTGACACAAAAATACCGGTTCGACGGCCCAAACAAAATCGTTTCTGATTGATCCAGCTATTCACCAGATGAACATCTGATAACAAGAATTTGCTTGCTACCTATGTAATCACATAATGCGGACTGGAGTAAGAAATGTTGAAAAACCACAGAGATACATAACATTCAGTATGCCACATCATACAAGCAAAGGAGAACACCCACAAGAAAGTAGTCATCTTCTCCGATGCTCTGTATGTGCTGCAAGCGCTCAACAGCCCTAGAAACACAGAGCTGAACAGTCTCTCCTCATACTTGCAGACATTGCAGCAGTCCACAGAGAAAGCAGTCATCCAGTGGATCCCATCACATTGCAACATAAAAGAAAATGAGGAAGCAGACAGGCTTGCAAAAGAGGGAGGAAAGCAGCAGCAAGACAGCAAACAAGTCACCTATGGCGAAGCAAAAGCCATTATAAAGGAGAAGCTGAGGAGAAGATGGCTGCAACAACATCCAAACCACCGCGCCAGTGATGCCTACCACCACCTCTCCAGACAAAACAAAGTAATCTTGACAAGACTGAGGACTGGACACTCCAGACTCAGGCATCACGTTTATAAAGTTCCACATAGGAGACTCCCCTATGTGCCCCTGCAGTGCCGCTGACATGACTGTTGGTCACATCCTTCAGGACTGTCGTACATTCCAGAACCTGCGAGACGAAACTTGGCTGTCGGACACACCGGTTCAGGAAAAGATCTTCGGCTCTTTGGAGGATCTTCGGCGGACGGCAGCCTTCGTGATGGCCACTGGGGTTCCTGTCTGAGCGATCGATGAAGAAGAAGAAGAAGAATTCAGTATGCCCAAGACCACACATTGCTACAAAGATTTCAGACAAACGCGAAACCTCAAAGGATGGAGACAATATGTGTACACTACATAACATGTTGGTACAAAAGTCATCTTTTTGTGAGAATTTTTTTTTTTAAATTTTCTCTCGTTCGCGTTATTTTCATTTAAAATAATCCTTTTTGGCTCACTTGTGTTAACTTCTCAATCGGAATGTGTGTGTGTGTGTGTGTGTGTGTGTGTGTGTGTGTGTGTGTGTGTGTGTGTGTGTGTGTGTGTGTGTGTGTGTGAGTGTGTGTGTGTGTGTGTGTGTGTGTGTGTGTGTGTGTGTGTGTGTGTGTGTGTGTGTGTGTGTGTGTGTGTGTGTGTGTGTGTGTGTGTGTGTGTGTGTGTGTGTGTGTGTGTGTGCGTGTGCGTGTGCGTGTGCGTGCGTGCGTGTGCGTGTGCGCGTGTGTGACTGTTCTGAAACAATTTAACGATCATCTATCCTCAAACAATCTTCATCATCCTTATCAGTCTGCATATAGGGCCAATCACAGTACTGAAAAGGGCCCTTGTTCAAATCGTCAATGACCTCCTACATGCTTCTGATGCTGGTCAGATCTCAATCTCAATCAGTTCTGGTCAATGGTCGTCAGTCTAAACAGGTTAGGCTTTCTTGTGGAGTGCCCCAGGGGTCTGTGTTTGGTCCTGTCTTGTTTACTTTGTATAAGTCACCTCTTGCCAATGTCATCGACCAACACAACATGAAACATCACTTCCATGCAGATGACACACAACTCCAAAATAGTGCAACCCCTGAAGATCTAGATTCCATTCTTTCAGAACGCAACCACTGCTATATTGATATTCAAAATTGGATGGTTCAAAATAAACTTCAATTAAATGGTGAAAAAACCGAAGCAATGCTTGTAGGAACAAAAAACAAACTAGCCTCTGTTTCCATAGAGTCAATCCAACTGGGTAACAATATCATTCCCCTCTCAGACTCTGTCAAAAACTTAGGTGTCACTTTGGACAATACTCTTTCCATGCAGAGTTCCCCGACTCAGACCTGTCAGTCCTGCTACTATCAAATTCGTCGCATTGGCTATATTCGTAAATATCTCTGAGATGAAGCCACAGAAAAACTTGTTACTTCCCTCATCCTATCTCGTCTTGACTACTGTTATGCTCTCCTTTCTGGCCTATCAGTCTCTTCTCTATCTTGTCTCCAGCGTTTTCAAAACACAGCTGCTAGTCTTGTCCTTAGGAAGAAAAAGTTCGATCACGTTAGCCCTCTTCTCCGTTCTTTGCACTGGCTTCCTGTCGCAGACAGAATTGAGTATAAATTAAATACCCTTTGCTATAAATCTATCCATAAAGCTGCTCCATTTTACCTCTGCGACATTATGTCCACCTATACGCCAGCTCGCACTCTACGTTCAGTTTCTGACCCGCTTTCTCTCCAGATCCCTAGGTATAAGCTTTTAACTGTTGGTCGGCACTCTTTTGCTGTCTCAGGGCCGACATCTTGGAACAAACTTCCTCTTTCCCTCCGTCAGCGACCGACCCTCTCAGCCTTCAAATCTAACCTCAAAACACACCTGTTCCCCCGTCATTGAAGCTCCACTCTCTTTCTCTTCTCTCTCTTGCCTTTAGGTCTGTTTCTGCTGCATACCATTTATGTCGAACGTGTGTGTT
>JAGGCT020001217.1:17500-25000 GCA_017654935.2 Phymorhynchus buccinoides
AATATTTGATCAGTTGTGTATCATTGTGTGCACGTGAGGAAAGATTGAATAAGAGGTTTGTGCTGTTTTGCGGTCTGTGAGTGTGTGTGTGTGTGTGTGTGTGTGTGTGTGTGTGTGTGTGTGTGTGTGTGTGTGTGTGTGTGTGTGTGTGTTTGTGAGCATGCATGTGTACATACATGTGTACTTGTGTGTGTTTTGGTTTTGTCGGTTGTGTGTGCACGCATGTGTGTGTCTGTGTGCGTGTGTGTCTGTCTGTGTCTTGTCCTTAGGAAGAAAAAGTTCGATCATGTTAGCCCTCTTCTGCGTTCTTTGCACTGGCTTCCTGTCGCAGACAGAATTGAGTATAAATTAAACACACTTTGCTATAAATCTATTCATAAAGCTGCTCTATCTTACCTCTGCGACAATATTTCCATCTATACGCCAGCTCGCACTTTACGTTCAGTTTCTGACCCTCTTTCTCTCCAGATCCCTAGGTATAAGCTTTCAACTGTTGGTCGGCGCTCTTTTGCTGTCTGAGGACCGACCTCCTGGAACAAACTTCCTCTCTCCCTCCGTCAGCGACCGACTCTCTCTGCTTTCAAAGCTAACCTCAAAACCCACCTGTTCCCCCGTCATTAAAGCTCCTCTCTCTTTCTCTTCTCTCTCTTGCCATTAGGTCTGTTTCTGCTATATTCCATTTATGTTATCCGTGTGTGTTCGCTTTGTATTGCGTTTGTGTTTGAATGCGCTTTGAATGCTAACGTGTGTGTGCGCTTTGATTTGATTTCTATCAAGATTCAGCGCCGTATAAATACTGTATGTTGTTGTTGTTGTTGTGCGTACGTTGTGTGTGAGGGTGCTTGTGTATGTGTGTTGGTGTATGTGGTCAGTACGTGCAGCTCAGTTGCTGTGGCTTACTGAATGGGGGATGAATGAGTCGGTGTCGATAAATGTGTGTGTGCATGTGTGTGTGTGTGTGTGTGTGTGTGTGTGTGTGTGTGTGTGTGTGTGTGTGTGTGTGTGTGTGTGTGTGTGTGTGTGTGTGTGTGTGTGTGTGTGTGTGTGTGTGTGTGTGTGTGTGTGTGTGAGTGTGTGTGAGAGAGATGAGAGAGAGAGAGAGGTGAGAGAGAGAGAGAGAGAGAGAGAGAGAGAGAGAGAGAGAGAGAGAGAGAGAGAGAGAGAGAGAGAGAGAGAGAGAGAGAGAGAGAGATGCTTTGTATATATGCGTTGTTGCTGGTTGGTGTCATTCTTGAATGCTGTTTTTGTTGTCTATTTGTTGATGAATAATTGATTGTAAAGCGCTTTGGGCTCATCCGAGGTAAAACGCTATATAAATGTACTATTATTATTATTATTATTATCATTTTGTCAAGACAGTCGTGGAATGGAATCAAATGACTGACGCCTCCATTGAAGCAGGCCCCGCCAGCGCAACATCATCAGCGCCAGGCGGCTCACCAGGCCTGCACCAAATTAAAAAAACTGTATTAGGGATTAGAGGCCACTGATCAGAGTAGTAGTAAATGAAGGGCAGCAGCTGTGCCAGTTGGGGTTTGTCCCCGGTGATCGCTAAGTAGCTGGATTGGTGTTGCCCGGATACTGTGAAAGAAAGATCCATGGGCAATAAAAGACGAGTTGTCAATACCACCAAGACAACCATTTTTAACTATTTGTGTGTCAGTACCATCAGGGCAACAATATTAAATAACTAATATCATTAAAATCAAGACATCAATTTCAAGTCTCTTGACAATGTGTCATTACCATCAATTTTAACTCTCAATGCGCTCTCCAAATCCGTTGTGTATATGTTACAGTAAATTCATGAAATCAGTAAATTTATAAATTTCCTAGAATTTTCAGTACATTTATGAAGTTACTGTTTCACACGGGGAATTTACAAATTTCCTAAAAATGTTAGGACATTTATAAATTTCCTGAATTTTGCATGCTTATTTTTGATGAATTTACTAAGAAGTTAAAGTACTTTCAGTAAATTTGTCAAACTGAATATTCAGCTCATATGCTCCTACAATGTACATGATCCAGATCCAGATCAAGAACTACTCTATTTAAAAGAAATTGAAAGCATGTACACGAAATGCGTCGCCAAGCAGCAGATATACTTTTGCCTGTTACACTCGCCTAATTCCCCCCATTGAAACCTTGCTATTGCTTATTTGTTTCCAGAATCTGTGTCCTTTTCAGAAGTGTTCATCATCGACGGGATTCTGACCTATTTCCTTCTCAGAACTCCTTGTCAATAAAAGGATTCTAACCATGCCCCTGACTTTAGCAAGGCTATATCTAGGTTCCTAAGTAACTTGTCAACAACAAATCATGATACATATACTATCGATTTTTAGTCCCCGAGCCGAAGGTTCTGGGAACTATTGTTTTTGGTCTGGTCCGTCCGGCGGCGGCGGCGGCGTGCCTCCGTCCGTCCGTCCGTCCGTCCGTCCGTCCGGCTGTTCGTCCGTTTTTCTCAAAAACTATTCAGTCTATCATCATCAAATTTGGCATACTAGTTGGCCAAGATGCAAACTATCCACTGATGTATTTAGTTTTACATTAAGGTCAAGGTCGCGCCAGTTACGGGGTTCAAACCCCAAAACACATAAGCGCTAATATCTCGCGAAGTTTTGCATGTATTTCAATGCAGTTTTTTTCACAACATTTCTTGATGAATGGTCTATAACACAGTTGTCATGAATTCTTCTGTGCGCGCGTGTGCGCATGATCGAGCGCGCTCAAATCACGGGTCCGAACCCCAAGGCTATATATAAAAAAATATTCAGTTACGTGCTGTTTTGATGCGTTTTTATGTACTTACGTGCTGTTTTGATGCGTTCTTATGTATGTGTACAGCCGACACATTCCGATTTCGGAGTAGCTCGGCGATGCTGCGAGGGGACTTTGCAGCCGCTCGGAGTTGCACTTGTTTTATATTACATTTTCTTTGAGCGTCCTCCGTCATCGTATTGACGGCTATGATGCATTATAAACGGGGGTTCCTGGTGTAAAAATAATGCTGTGGGGAGTTAGCGCTGCCCAGATGATCAGCTCCAGGGAAGGGGAAGTGAGGGGGGAAGAGGGTATGGGGGGGAGAGGGAGGGGGGAGGGAGGAGGGGGGGGCTAGATCTGGGCTTTGAAGGCCTCCACCGAGGCAGATGTTATTGCCTCAGTGGAAGGCTGTTCCACTCACACACAACCCTGGGGAAGAAAGAAAACTTCCTGTGATTTGTTTTTGTTGCCGGAAGAAGATATGCTGATGTGTGTGACAGTCTTGCCTGACGTGATGGTGGATGGGGGACAGGCCTGTGCTGGGTGTTGATGGCCACCTCTCCATGACGGTACTTGAAGAAGGTGGCCAGCCTTGCCGATCGTCGTCTGTCTTTTCTGTGGGTCCCAGTGCAGCTCAGACATCATGTTGTCCACGCTCGATGTTTGGCGATGGCGGTTTACTACCCATCGAGCTGCACGACGCTGCACTTTCTCTAACTTGCCGATATTCTTGGCAGTGTGTGGGTCCCAGACGGGTGCGGCATATTCGAGAGTGGGTCGTACCAAGGCCTTGTACGCTGTTTCCTTCACGGCGATGGAGCCCACTTTTAAGTTCCATCGAAGGAAGCCTAAGGTCTTGTTGGCTTTGTTTACAGCATTATTGATGTGGGTGTCTCAGCTCAGATCGTGAGATATGGTGACACCTAGGTACTTTGTCTCTTGCACCGTTTGTAGAGTCTGGCCATGGAGGTGGCAGGAGACAGTCTGGGTGTTCTTCTTCCTGGACATATGGAGGGTCTGGCATTTTGGGGGGTGGAATTTCATTTTCCAAGTTGACTCCCACTCTGCCATATAGTCCAGGTCTTTCTGGAGCGCCTGTTGATCTTTTTGCGACTTGATGGGTCTGTGACAGAGGGTGTCATCTGCGAACAGCCTGGATGTTGATGACAGGTTTTTTCAGGCAAGTCGTTGATGTAGAGTGAAAACAGGGCAGGGCCCATGACTGATCCTTGGGGGACTCCTGACTCTACAGGTACGGCTTCTGATATGGCGCCATCCACCACGACTGCTTGGTTCCTGTCCTTCAAGAAGTTGTGGATCCAGGTGTTGATGTGCCCGGTGATCCCATAATGTCGGAGCTTGTGGATTAGTAAGGAGTGGTAGACTTTGTCAAAGGCTTTGGAGAAGTTCATTACCAAGACGTCGGATTGTCTGCCCCTCTCCATGGAGTACGATAACTCGTCCACAAGCCCGAGGAGCTGGCTCTCACACGATCGGCCCTTCCTGAATCCGTGTTGTTCTTCTCTCAGGATGCTGTTCGCTTCTGCGAACCCCATAATGGTGCTGATTGAAGCTATACCTGGATGGTAAACTCCTACTAACTTGCTAACGATTAATAAGAGATATAAGAATGTTATCAATTAAAACTAGGCCTATACCTAGGTGGCTAAGAGAGACATTCTTCTATTAACAAATTCCAGCCCAAGCCTGCAGAAAAGCATTTGCCTCCTTAGCTGTTTGGTTGGACAGAATGACTGTCACACATCCGATTCATTGGCCCATTATAGGTTTCATTATCTACACCTATCCTGTCTCCTCTATTGTTCAAGAACACCTAATTCAGCATCATTCTTTCTCTGATGATTCTCAATTGTATGTCTCTAGACCACTCACGGACCTTCTTGTCCTGATTCAAAGCACCCAATCCTGTGCAGCCAGCCCAAAGGACTGGACGACAGAAAACAAACTAAACTTAACAAAGATAGATCTGAGCTGATCTTAATCACCCCATCAAAGTTTTAAAATCTTGCTTTCTTCCCATCCTGCACCACACTCGTTAACTTGTCTATCACACTCTCTCCTTCTGCCACAACCTTGGTGTAACTCTTGACCAAACCATGTCCTTTTAACAGCATGTTAACAATATATATCGCACCTGCTTTCTTGAACTCTGCTGAATTGCTTCTATCCGCCATCTCCTTTCAAAAGACACCACAAAAGCTCTTGTCTGTGCATGTGTACCATCACTAAAAAGCTATAAATCATGCTGCCCGCCAGCCATCTTCCGCTCTTCTAAATATGACCATGTAACTCAATTGCTGCGTTTTTTCCACTGGCTCCCTGTTCAGTGAAGAATATACTGCACGATTACTTATCTCTGTTTCAAATATATCAGGTCTTATTATTATTTCACTGATCTTTTACATACCATCTCGAGCTCTGCACTCTTCATCTGACACCCGTCTCTACTGCACCTCACTGTCTGCACTGAAACCTTTGGTCAACGCTCCTTCACCTATCAAGCTCCTGAAATATGGAACCAGTTGTCTTGCTCTTTAATATAATCATCTCTTATGCCCACCCCACATTCAAACGCAATCTGAAAACTCACCTCTTTCCCAAGTAGCAACTTATCCCTCATCTCATTACCTGGCTTGTGCGTACATATGTATCAGTGTGCTTGTGTGTACGTGCGTGCGTGTGTGCGTGACTTTGTATGTGTATGTGAATGTTTGTACTCGCGCATTTATTCACGTATTTATTTATTTATTGCATCATTTTAAACGCCTAGGGCATTCTTTTGATTAGGCGTTATATGAATCTTCGTATCAATGATAATAATAATATTTGTTTACTCTCTCTCTCTCTCTCTCTCTCTCTCTCTCTCTCTCTCTCTCTCTCTCTCTCTCTCTCTCTCTCTCTCTCTCTCTCTCTCTCTCTCTCTCTCTCTCTTCTTTCTCTCTCTCTCTAGCTCTTTTTTCTCCTTCTCCTCTTCACATTTTACTATCAAGACAAAACATGTAATAATAATAATAATAATAATAATACAAATATGGTCAAATACGACATTCACTTCAATGGCAGCATTCCTGCACTGTTGATCCAGCAAGGATACCATACATTATCATCTATCTCGCCAATCACGCACTTGACTCAATAGTTTGTAACAGGATGTAGTTGCACACATTTGGATTCCCCCCCCCTTACCAATTACATAGCAGACACAGACTGCGTTCCAGACTGTGCAGTCATTTCTACGGTCATGGCTTTAGGTAAGTGACTATGGCTGTAACTTTAGAACATGTCTGTCTTTCACTCTCAATCATGCCTGAGTTATATCATGTCTGTATTCCACCATAATATGTGCTATAATATTTACATTCACCATGAATACTTACATTTTAGAATGTCCATGTTTCACAATCAAAATGTTTCCCAATATCTGTTTTACTTTGCTTCTTTATGTACATTTATCACTACACCCATGGTTTGCTATGACTATCTAATTAGCAACTCAAAACTGGCGTCATTACGCTGTCCGCTTAGTAAAAATAGATCTAATAGATCTAATTTTACCGATTTTTAACTGATAATATATCGGTGCATATTACACTGGTGGAAATAAAAACTTAACAGAAGAAACATTTTATCCTTTGTCTCTTTTCCTGTGTTGTTATTTTGTACCAGTACTAATAAGAAATGTTGAAAACGAGCTGTTGAATTAACATACCACTGTGCTGATCCTGACGTCGGAAGAAGTTCTTTAGACAACACTTACAACAGTGTGTGCAGGAAAACTAAACTCTAAATAGGTCGGAGTTTGGGGCGTTAAAAATAACTGCATGCAGGCGTTAGGGAAGGCTTATTGTAGATCTAGTGATTTGCGCTAACTCTGATTCGCTAAATTCCAAGAGAAAGCTTTAAGTAAAGTCTTTTAAATGGAGGTTTGTCCAGGTATTCTCACCAAACACCTGCATTCCATATTCATTCGAAAGATCAATATCTTTTCTGCAAAGTTCAGTTAAAATAAATGCCTAGATTAATAGTGACCAATTTAGAGTTTCTGTCAAAGAGACCAAGCATGTAGGGTTTTTCGACGTTCTAGCAGAATGACGCAGCACGACGTCATGGCGAGTTGAGTCAAGTAAACAAAGGCAGTCGTTCTACAAAACGAACTGCATAACTGCCCTTAGAGCATCGACAGTCAATTTAAATAGCTCTGTGGATAAAGTGGTGTCTGCTTGTTAGCTTAATCCAATATTTTTTGCATTGAAGTAAATGTTTATTGAAAAAAACCACTACTTTATTATGCTCAGTCTGGCCAGCTAGCTAAAACCTTTGGTGACGATGTCGTGGCAGGGGTATGTGCTGAAAATCTACTTGGTTATTTAATGTTGAAGCCCAGAGCACATCTTCTTGGTATTATTTGAATAAGGGAAAGGCTTAAGAGCCGGGATGCTATATTTCTTATTAATGATAACTTTCATGTTATCCAGAAATATCAGTTTCTTGTGGTCACGTGATCAGTGATCAATTTATTGTTTCACAGATGAAGTCAGACCCAGATCTAGATCTCGTAGCTTGTGATTATTTACGCTTATATATAGTAGATCTAGGTATAATAGATCTATCTGCAATTTTTCTCTTCGCATGGGCATTATACTGAACAGGTTTATAACGCGCGCGTGTGTGGATGTGTGTGCGTGCACGTGTTTGTTTAAGTGTGTGTGTGTG